>JBAKGM010036597.1:0-19062 GCA_037177215.1 Asparagus racemosus
CCCCTCCCCCCACGGGATCATCATCATCATCATCATCTCTCTCTCACCCCCAACCCAAACCCATCCAAACTCAACCCTCATGGTCTTCACTATCAAAGTCAACTCCCTAATCATCCCCATTTTCTCCTCTCTCCCTTCTCCTATCTTCCCCTTTCTCTCTCCCCCTGGACCAAACCCACACGGCCATCACCACTAAAATCATCCTTCTTTCTCACCTCTCTCCCTCATTACTTTCTATTTCTATATCTCTCCAAACTCAAGTCTCTAAGACTATTATCACCAAACTCGACTGCCCAAACTCATCTCCTTTCTCTTCTTTTTCTCTATCTCCCCAAACTCAAGCCTTTATGACCATCACCACCAAACTCTACCCTGAAACTCATTCCACTTTCTCTTCTCTCATCCATCCCCTCTCTTCTTTCCTTCTCTCCATAAAATCAACCCTCCATGGCCATCAACGGCGTTGTAGTTACCGTCGATAACCGATCCACTACAACCATCCAATTTGAGGTGCTCAATTTGATTATTATGAGTTTGAGAGTTTAATTAAGGTTGAAGATGAAAGAAAAATCTCACTTGGTCCACAATTTGAATTTTTGGAGGATTTACATCAGTTATAATGATTGGATATTAATTTTATAATTTAGTTGTTAAGTATACACATTAATTGTTAAGTTTAAAGTTAGTTTCTAAGTTTAATAGGTAGATGTTAAGGTTAAAAGTTGGTTGTTAAAGATATAATTTCAATATTTAATTTAGAATTAGTTGCTACATTCAGAGGTTAGTTGTTAAGGCTTGAAGTTAGATGTTAAACTTAGTAGTTAAATGTTAACAATATTATTTTCTTGTTAAGGATAGAAGTAATATATTAAGGATAGAAGTTAGCTGTTAAAGTTAAATGTTAAATGTTAAGTATATTTATTTGTTGTTAAGAATAAAAGTTATAGATTAAAGATGAAAGTTAGATGTTCAAGATGGAAATCAGATGTTAATCATTAAATTTAACCTAACTGAAAAACACTATATTGGTTGTTTACTTTTATCATGTAATCTTTTGTCTACGAATGGATTGTTTATATTTTTTTGATCATTGAAACTTTAAATCTAACTGATAAAATTAATAGATTAGCTATAAATATAACAATTAATTAATCCGTAAAATTAGATTTAACAACCAATCAATCAATAAGTCTAATAAGTAACTCATAAGATTAACCATTAATTTTTAATTTTAACGGCTACCTGATAAGTTTAACATCAAATCTATAAATCTATCAAGTAACTCGTAAAATCAACCACTGCTACTTGACCCTTTAGCATTAAAAAATATAGTTTTAAATTAAAAAATATAGTTAATTTGATGCAACGGTAAGGATCTCTTGACACTTTAGAATTGATCGTTTTAAATAAACTATTACTGGCATTATATCTATCGCGCATTGTCCTCACTTCTTTTTAAAGAAATATATATTTCTAGTATTATATATCTAAGGAAGGTGAAAAGATTATTGCCTTGTCTTTACGGCACAATCTTTGCCCATGGCCAAGCTATATTCAAGACATTTGCTTCTGAGGGACTATCCTTTTCTTTATAACATGAGAACGTCGGTCAAGGGACTCCCATGGCAAAGCGAGAGCCCGAATTTGAACCCTCAAGAACTAAGTTGCGCCATGTTAGCCTTTAGTCGAACATACTGCTGAGGCTGTAGAGGTGAGGATGTTGGAGGCTTTATTGGTGAGGACTGAGGTGGGCTCTAGATCGATGTCTCGTTGTATTATAGAGAAGATAGTTGATGATTATTCCATCAAGAGTAGCAAAAAATATGCGCAGATGGAGAGAGAGGGAAGAAGAATCTTAACAAGACAGTTAATTTATTTTATTTCATTTTATTTTGAGTGAGGGATTGTCGGGATGGGTGCGTATAGTAATTTTTTTAATGGGTAGGATGAGGATATGATCCTAATTAAATTTCTATGATATTGATATGGAGTGAAATATCTTGCTCTTTATCTCAAATATCTGAATATATTTTGGCCATACATTTTGTAACTGTTTAAGTACTTAGATTAATGGATTTGAGGTTAATTTAGGTGATAAAGAAATATAATCTTAGCTTTTTAAATCTAGCGAACAAATAAATGAACTATCTTGTATCATATTAACTATATTTTCCTATTGTTATATGGTTTTCTCATATCCTAATGTACTCATGTGTGTGTCTATATACACACATAAACATATATACATGCGCGTATGTATATCCATATCCGAATTTAGCAAATACTGATATTAGTTTTACTTACCGAGGCATATCCCTAGTCATATATATCATCATCCATAACGGCCACAAATTGCTATTTTATAGAGATTGAAAGGAATTTATAGTTCTCATTCTAATTAAACATCTTTTTCTCTTAGAATTAAAACCAAATATTGTGCGACAACTAATACGAGAGCAATAAGAACTCACAGCCAATATATAAAACCCCAAATTTTACAACAAACAAATTCATATCCACACAATGTCATAAAAACCAAATAAAGTGAGAGATTCAGTATCACAAAAGCCATCAAATGATATTATAGAGAAATATAAAAAAGGTTTCGAAATTTAGACGACAATACTGAGTGGGCGGTGCGACCTTTCATGAGACGCTGAACCCAACTTATTTCACAAAACCATTAATCGGTTGCCACATAGCGTATTTTATAGATCCAAATCTTTATCTTCCCTTTACTTAACCCAGCTTATTTCGTGATCTCCCACACGAAATACCTCTAAACATGCACCTAGACATATTTGAACATTCAAGTACACAAGTATGTCTCTGGTAATTTAATAGTGCATGCACAATTAGATCTACTTATCTCACCTTTTAATAATTGGATTCACTTATCTAATTATGAATTCCATCATTAATTTATAATGAATCGGAAACCAATCAATGCGTGATATATAATTAAATGACGGTGAGAACTTCAATCATCCAAATTAATCCGTTAAAACAGATTTCAGGTTAACAATTAAAATTTAATGTTATAGTTTGTATGTATACCACGTACTATTTACAGGTTCCATTGTCACTAATGTTGTATTAATAGATGTATGCATTTGAAATTAGGGGGTTTTTTTTTTCCTTCTTCAGTGCTTCTACTGAGAATGATAAGATTCAAATATTAAGTTCCGTGCATGACACAAGATAAAAGCTATTATATAGGGAAAAGAAAAGGAAAACTAATAAGAAAGAAGATATTAAAAAAAACCATAAAGCTAATTAACTAGCACGTCGCTCAATTTGCAATCAGCAAAACTACTTTATTGAATAACAGAAGATGGTGTCTCTTAAAGAAAAAAAAAATTTCAGAATACAAATCCCGGACACATGAAAGTTCTGTCAGTACTCAACAACTAATAATATTCGGCAATGCACCTTTTCCATTCTCATTAGACTGAATGTAACTGAGAGACCAAGAATCTGTTACCAGTTAAATCATTCTTCCATAAACATGTTGGCCCACGACTCCCTTAACGGAAGATCTGCCTTAGTCTGTTCCCAAAAAAAAAAAAAAAAAAAAAAACACCAAAAAACCAAACAAAGAAAAACGAATTATAAATAACTTTCCACCTTCAAAAAATTTCCCCTCAATAAAAGATTTATTTTTCTTACCATTCTCAAAGCCCGGATCTCCATCTCGATAGTTAGAGAGCGTCGAGCGATAGGATTATTCACCTTAACATTTAATAACAAGCAGGTAAGATTGAATTAAACCACTAATTTTGTAACTTAAAGTAATAATGAAGAGGTAAAGGTTTAATTGAATTGACTTGAGAAGGTTAGAATTAGTTATCTAAAAATTTGTCAAGTGTCAATTCAGCGACTTACACTTTTGGTTTAGGGTTAGTTTGGCAACTCTTTTCTAAACCAGTTTAGTGCTGGACAAGTAGAGAGGTGGAACAATCTTAGCCTAGTTTAACGCAAAATCAAATTGTTAATTTTTGATCCTATCTTTTTTTTTAAAACTAGGTTAATGTTGGATGAGTTTTTTTCCCACTAAACTAATTTAAGGATAGTTGCCAAATAAGCTCATAATATATAGATAAAAGTAACCTCTATTGGATTTTTATCTTTTATGTGAAGTCCATTTTTTAGCACTACATTTTTAACGTCTAAAACCTCCTAACTGAATAGAAAGTAGAATACCTAAGTTCTTCAAAATGAGAGTTTCAATGAAATTCTCGCATGAACGTTATTCCTTAAATTTATCTTTGGGTGAATAACACTAAATCCCCCTGAGGTTTGCAACCTTGACAACAAATCCCCCTAAGGTTTAGAAAGTGACACTTTCTTCCCCTCTCTATTTATTCTTAATGTAATAGAGTCACATGATATTCATATGACTACTTAAGGACCAAATACCCTTTACCATGATTTTACTTCTCCATTTTTTCTAATGTAGAGTTAATTACAACTACAAAATGGAGAAAAAAACTAGAAGACGAAATATGATGGAGATAAATTTTTTTTAAAACTCTAGAGGGTATTTTGGTCATTAAGGGGTCATATAAGTATCATGTGACTATTTTAGATTGAGAACTAATAAGGAAAGGGGAAAATTGTTACTTTCTAAACCTCAGGAGGAGTTTTTGTTAAAGTTGCAAACTTCAGGGTGATTTAGTATTATTCACCCATTTAATTATTATTATTCTTCAAAGTCATACTATATAGATCTTTTGTAAAAGGAGAAGCGAGTCCACTGACCTTTGCACGGCCCTTAACATAATGCATTAGAACATTAAAGGCTGGCTTGATAGGTAAGAATACTTTCACGGTATAAATACCACTGGCTGAAAAAAATGGCACGTTTCCCTGTTAACAAGAAAACACAAATATTAAAATGACAGAATTAAATTATGCTCTAACCAGATTAATTAGAAAAATAAAGGTAGTCCTAATTTGAGAAATGATTGGATAAGAACTTAAACGGCTAAGGGGATTAGTCCGTAAGTTGTCAAACTAAACCCTAATCAGAGTAATTTGGCAACATGATGACTAATTCAAAACTAGCCTACATTATATTAATTCTTGAACCGTGTAAGCGTCGGAACAATCTTCACCAGGTTATTTGCCAACAGCCTAAGAAAACTAGATTAGGCGTGTCTAGTTAAGTATGATTAATTTCGATTGGTTTTTTCTCCATTTAACCTCAAGTTGCCAAGCAAACACTACGGCTATACCAAATACTCACATATATTATGATTGCAGTAATGTAATTTTGCCCAACTGCCAACAGCAACGAGAGGAAAGCAGAAGCCAGCAGCTCTGCCAAACAAGAGATTAAAAAAACCGAAACAAAGTAGAAAACTTTAATGAGGATAAGTGAAACCTTAGGTCACATAAATAAACAGAAAGATTTTATAACATGAGTAGAAAATGTTTACGAGGTGCTATAATCTTCTGAAGACCTCCAAACTTTTTCCTTTTCGCAAACAACACCTGGAGCCGGAATTCATGTCAATAACTAATCATAGGCATAAACAAATAAAAATTGTTTTTCTATTAAAACCCCAACTTTCGATATTTCTAAATTAGACCCCATATTCAACAAGCTGCTTGAAATAAAGACTCCCCAAATAATTAAGTTGTTCTAATAAGACACTCGAACCTATTTAGTTGTATTAAATTAAATTCCCGTTTTAAATGATTTGAGGGTATAACTAAGAAATACAAATATTTGAGGGCTTAATATAAAATTAATAAAGATTTGGGTCTAATAAGACAAAATCCAAGAAAACAGAGCAAATAAGTTATCAGAAGTACATGACAAGTTGCATAAAAAACACAAAAAAAGTACATGACAAACACAATGTGTCAAGGAATCAATAAATTATGATTAAAATAGAGCTATTTATATTCTTCCTCAAGTAGTCCTCTGAATTATTGAAATAGCTCTAAAATTTAATTAGTTATTTCAAATCACATTAGTAACTTGAAATAGGTTCATGTATTACAATAACTATCTAAATACTTCAATTAGGATTAGGTTAAGGGCAACCAAGGTTGTACATTTACTTTTTTATCCACGAGAGTTAATTTCCCCCAAAACCCGTCATCTTCCTCAATATCTCTGTCACTTTCTGTTTCATTTGATGAGAAAAATGAGGCTTTATTTTCCTCCTGTCTCTCATTGGAGATTTCAATAGAATACGAGGTTAGGGTTAGGATTGGTGAAATAGAGAATAAAGGATGCTTAGAGGTGCTTCAAGGAAATTTAATAGATTCCAACAAAAGAACCCGTGAAGGAGAATCATGGTGAGTAAGAAGACCTTATCGGGGAAGATGGTGAGTTAAATGGCTATTTTTATGATGACTTGAGCAAGTTATATCACAATAATGATGATTCGAGGGAGTAATATCAGATAACCTTGAATATTTTAAAGACCCTGAGGGGAGTAATACCATAATAACCTTAAATATTTTAAAGACCTTGAGGGGAGTAATATCTTAATAACCTTAAATATTTTAAAGACCAGTATGAAAAAAACTGTAAAACAAAAGGAATCATATATATTCGCCTCATATTTTAAAAACTTAAATTTTGGTAAATTGATTATCCCATTTACTTATAATTATAAACAATTTAGTCCCAAATCTTAAATACATGCAAAAATTCCTAGTAATCTTACACCAAATCCGAGATCGTGAAAATTTTATAAAAAAAAAATTTACGGAACATTTAGAAAAACGTACGTTTGGATCTTCACGCGGACGCATGGATATCTCCAGAGTCTTGGTGAGTAGATCATAAACAAAGTCGAAAACCAACACCTCCAAGAGGTGCCACACGCCTAACACCTCCCAGAGGTGCCACACGCCTAGCATAGCTGATTAAGATCGCCTCCGCCTCCTCCTGTCCTGGCTTCGTCTGATTAAGAGATGAGGGTTTTGAGATCCTAGGAAAAAAGGTGGGGGGGGGGGGGGTATAAATAGAGGGAAGATAAACGAGGAGGGAGGGGGAGAGAGAGAGAGAGAGAGAGAGAGAGAGAGAGGTAGGTTAGACAGAGAATATTGCGTATCAGAGAAATATCCGGAATCGGTTTCATTAACGCGTCAAACACTGCTACCAAATGAACCGCCTTGAGAGTGTGTGTTTGGCCATCACAAATTAAATGGAATGTGAAAAGTTATAATATTTAAGTAGTTAGTTGGAGTAATATCATTGCCTTATCCCAATAGATTCCATAATTAGAAGTATTTTCATAGTATTTAGATAATTAATATTATTTATAGGATCCACTGAGTAAAGATTTTGATTAATTAGTTTTAAAAAATCTTTACAATCAAGAATGTAAAGGATCTCTACCTCTATCTATCTAAAGTATGTGTATATACAACACTGGCTCAGGTCATCTTAAACGTCCTCGTATTATTTTTTTGAGAAATATCAACATGCTGAAGATTTATAAGAAAACCAATTAAGGAAGCCAAATATTATTGATGAGTATTAAAAGCTTCAAGTAGAATTGTATTCAACAATAATTTTAGAGGAGACCTGGCTTTGGTCTCAAAAAGTTTACCCAGTAGAGCTTTTGCTTGATATGAATATCATAGGTACCGTTGAAGATATCATAGAATTTTTAAGACTCTAGTTCAACTTCGCACTACAACAAAAGTTGTATGTATCCACACTTATTTTATGACACATATAAAAGTGTCATTTTATTTGTAAATAATTAAACAAAAGTGACATAAATAAAAAGTGTAGCAAATCACGACACATATTTGTATCATTAGATATACAATTAAATATAATTTAAAAAGGTGAATAGTTCAATATGGATTGTGAGAGAATCTATTAATATGCTTAAATAATAAATATTAGATTTAATTATGATGATGATTAAACATTTATGATAGTACATAAGCTAAAAAACTTCATAGTTAAGTGTGCTTTGGTGAGAGTAATCCTATAGTGAGTAACCTTCTAGGAAGTTATAATGATAATACTCTTTATATTTTAAGGGTCTATACACAACTATGTGTCACCACTCTTGACACATATATGTGTCACGAATTTTGTGACACATATATGTGTCACCACTCTTGACATATATATTGTGTCGTGAGTTTTGTGATACATTCTCACATGTGTAGAAAAACACTCTCCACACATGCTCTAACCACACTTTTAGTATGTGTCGTGCTCTATTTGTGTAACACAAAAATGTGTCACGTAAAGACAAAAAATATGTCATAATTTACAACTTTTGTTATAGTGTCGATAGATGCTTGGGACTCAACTTGACAGCACGAATGAATTTCTAGATTTAGGTCTGGCTAGAATATTTACTTTATTGTAAACTAAATCAACTGAATGTGCCACTAGTAGAAAAGTAACTTTTGGCAATGGGGTATTGGTGACGGACACCATACCCGTCGCCAATACATACATTGGTGACGGGTTGGCGTCCGTCGCCATTACCCCATCGCTAATGCTTTATTAGTGATGGGGTTCTCCCTGTTGTCAATACATTCCGACGCCAAAGTGTATTGGTGACGGGTCTCCCCCGTCGCCAATATGTGGCCCTAAAAAAAGAGATAACTCGTAACCCTAGCTGCCCTATCTCTCTATTGTCAGATCTAAACCTCTCTCTGTCGGTATCTCTCTCTAGTCTGCTGCCACTATTGCTCAAGCGCCCATGCCTGATCACCTCCGCCGCTGCTCGCCGTCTGTCAAGTCCTCCTCCTCCTCCTCCAACTCCATTTCTACACCCTGCTCTCTTTCTCCGCCCTCCATCTCCGCCTCCTCTCTTTTAGACGCAAAAGAGAGCCACCACCGCCTCCTCCTCTTTGGCCTCCAATTGAAATAGCGCCCGTCATCATCGCCTCCTCCTCCTTATAAGGTAAACCTCTTTGTTATTATTTTTTGTTATTTTTCAGTTTTGATAATTTTACTAATATTGTTCGAATTTCGTGTTGTATTCAAATTTCAACCTCTAGATGGTGTTGACGCCTTCACCTCCTTCCCAATCTTTAAAAGAGGTAATTTACAAAAGTTTTGGATTTTTTTGTATTTTCCAAATTATTTATTCAATTATTGATGTTATAATTTGAATATTGTGGAATGTTTATTACCCTAAACCTTATTTTAACCCTAATTACAACACAAACCTTTAAACCTCACCCAAACCTAACCCTAACTCTAACCCTTAAAAGAAAATAGTACTACACCTAACTAATACCCTAATAACAGTAATTACCCAAATAATTTTCCTTATTAATTTTGCACATAATATAAATGAAAACATAACACCACAAACTGTAAGACCATCAAAATATGTCAAATAATCAAACATTTATAGATTTTTTTAAAAAAAATTAGTAGTGTGATATATAACACAATATTGTCATATATGTATCCATTATAGGTTAAAAAATTAGTTAACTCTAGCTGTAGATCCATGTTCAATAATTACTACGAATTGTTTGGACTTATAATATAAGATAGGCGACTTAAATTTGGGTATGGAATTTAATTCTCTTCTGAAAATGATCATTTACTTTATATTTATAAGTAGAAAGAATTGGCAGTAACTATTGAACCTATCCAGTTTAGACAAGCTAAGAATATAGTAGTGCGTACATCTATCTTTATATACTTTGTGCATTTTCATTTCTAGAAAGTTTCGGTCGCACATACTCATTGTTCTCGATGTACATTAAGTGTATGTTGTTATGCATTTTAGTCTATTACCTACCGATTTCAGTCTATTACCGATACGCATAATAACATCTGTACAGTATACTCGGAGAACAGCGAGCAGGTGCTGCCAAAATTTTCTAAAAATGAAAATGCATAAATTATTCAAAGTTAGATATAAGTATTACTATATTCTTAATGGGACAGAAGCCTTCCTAGGACAGTGGAGAGAGTTTTAGACCAACCTAGTGTTTGTTCAAATGTAGACAATAAAGATAATCACATAGTGTTTCACCCAATTTAGTACGACCATGTTCATTATAAAAGAGTAATTTCACCTACTTAATATTTGTTCAAATCAACTGCAGTAAAAATTATCAAACTTAAGATGATTTATGAGATATTAAAATAACCAATAATTGTACCTAACATACAGATGAGAAAAGTTCCTCATAAGTTGTGGATTGATATTCCTATTATGAAAAAAGAGGTGGAGGTGACACTCAATATCGTGAAGGCTTATGCGAATTTGAGGAAGTTAGAGAATGATTTGTTGTTTTGTCCATGTAGCATGTGTAGTTATAGGGGTTTGGTGGATAGAGTTTCTATACGAAAATACTTGAAAAGATAGGGATTTGATGAAAAGTATAAATATTAGAGATTTCACGGAGAAGACAGAGTTATTGAACTAGCTGATAAAAATTTAAACGTGAGGATAGACAATACATATGCAATGTTTAATGATATTACGGCGGTTGCAGAAGTTACCGAAGTTGCAGAAGTACCAGAGGTTCCCAAAGCTCTCGAAGATGCAGAAGGTGTCAGAAATGCTGAAGATGTGCGTGATACAAGGGGCTTTTTAAAAGTTTATTAAAGTTATTAAAAGATGACGAGAAGGATCTATACGACGGCTACTGAGAGTACATATTGTCATTTCTTCTTTAACTGATGCATATTAAGACCCTTGGCAGAATGGCAGATAAATATTTTATAAATGCTTCTTAATTTACTATGCAAGGTAATTTCGGACGGAGAGAATATCATACCAGAAAAGTGTTATGATGCGAATAAGATCGTTGGTGCTCTAGGTTTAGATTACAATAAAATCGTTGCGCGTCCTAATAATTGTATCCTACATTAAAAGGTTAATGAGAAACTCAAGGAATATCCAAAGTGTAGAGTGTCTCATGGGAGAAAGAATACGTGCACTTTAACACGAAAGACAGATGAGTCAGTGAAGCAGCAGAAGAAAATTCCAGCGAAGGTGCTCCAACATTTTTCCTTAGTGCCTAGGTTACAGAGGCTATATATGACTAGAATCCATTAGTTGGTGATGTAATTTATTATGGACAAGTAGAAGATATCATGGAGATATTCTATGCGTATGGTACAAAAGATGTAAGTAGTTATGAGATGTTTGGGGTTCGATTGTGCCATGTTGATAGAACAAGTGATGCATATAGTTTTAATATTGTAAATCTAGATAAGGAGATATACCCTGATTTGAAGTTTATGTTCGCAAAGAAGGCTACTCAGTGCTTTTATGCCAAAGATCCTAGGCAGCTAAAGGTTTAGGTCATATTGTATAAGGAGCTGAGGACTCTTGTCCAACTTTCTCTTGATGAAAACACAGAGGGTTCTAATGACCCAAATGAACCTGAAGGAGAAGTTTTCTTGATTATTCATACCTGCTAAATGTCAATTTTAATATGTACATCCGCAAGATCGGCTTGACATCTGTTATGTATGAGATTGAATGTAACATATTTGGTACTTGTAGAATTTAAAAGTAGTTACTTTAAGTTTTAATGCATATATTTTTTATTTTATCAATGCAATTATCAACATTCACCTATTTTGCTTCCATGTATTGATTAGAATTTTAAATTATATAGATTATTAATTTAAGTTGTAGATGACCAAAAGTATAAAGCGCGTAGGGGAAGTTTCTCGAGATCGAGCAGGTTCATCATCAGGTATAAGTATTAATTTATTCAAATAAATTGTGTTTGTGATATAAATATGCGTACATCATATTTACAATTTTATTTATTTATGCAGGAATGTCCTCACGACCTTCTCGGAGTCCATTATCTCTACATGGATCCTCACCCATTGAAGGTATTAATTTTTTTAATTGAACTAAGTTCATTGAGAAAATTATTTATTCATATCATATTTATTATTTTGTTAGATATTGCAGGGATATATACACATGCATCTCTTTTGAGTCTAGCTCATCATCGGGATTCATCGCCTGATCTAGGTATTACTTTTTACATTTAAAGTTCATTAATATTTTATGTTCCTTATATATATATTTGTGTCACATTTAATATTGCAGACGATGCTGATGATGAATCCAATGATGACGAGATCCAACATGAGTCACTGTTAGGATCTTCTCAGTCAAAGATTGCATGTCTTCATCCATGGACTCCAGCAGTAACCTACATCCCCTTACTAGAAAAAGCTATTGTATTGCAAAGAAAATGTGAGAGGAACTATAAAAGGAGGAGGGATGAGATTAAAAAGAAAGAGCATGTAATAAAGCAGAGGCTCGAAAAGGCGATGTCAGATCAGTTGAGGGAAATGGATAATAATATCGTGTAAACTATTGAGATTTCGTGCACAATATTGAGATTTTGTGGTTATTTAACTATTGAAGTTTATAAAAAATCTATTTCTCTCTTTCTTTGTAGGGAATAAGGGCTAGGAGAAGCCCGGTAGGCATGGGAGCGATCAACATACTAAAGTACCTCTTCAAGGTTTCAGGGCCATTTTGGAGTGGAGGGACAACATTCTCATTGGGGATTATGTTGTTAGATTTAATAATTTGATTGGTTGTTTAATTGGAGACCCACTCTCCATAAACATTGCTCATAATTTTGAAGAACAACATTGGAATGGCATAAGGAAAATATGGGAGAAGCTAATGGTAATTATTATTATATTGCTTCTTTCAATAAATATTTATTTGATTATTTTTATAGTGTATGTCTTTTCCACATGTAATTTGCAGGATCATTATTGTCTTGAGGACAACCCAAACTCTTAGAATTATGTAATGCCTAGAGAGGGCATGATGCTTTGTGGGTGGAGGAATAAACTCAAGAAAAATACTTTAGGGTAATAACCGTTGATTGGAAGAGGGTCCATGAGCTTGATAAGAGGGTTCCTCCATATAATTGGATAACTCTCATTGTCGAGTAGGAGAGTGAGAAGAAGGTGAGTTATTTTTAATTTATTATATTACCACCACATATACTAAAAATACTATATTTTGAAGGAAAAATATTTGATGGCATTGAAGAATCGCCATGCAAAACTGTATAATCACTTTCTGAGAGCTACTCTCTATGCTCGGATCGAGTATAAGTATTAGAGTGAGAACCTGATATGATCAAATTATTGAAACTTAACTCATGTGACTAGTTTCATACATTGCTCTAACTAATTTGGAATTTGATATATCGCAGGACGCCTTGACTATGTCACCAACCCTTTTTGCTAAAAGAGCTTATTACACCACCAGAGGACTACAATAAGGATAAAAAGGAGGAGAAAATTAATGATATGCATGTAAGTATAAGCTTAATTTAACATTTGCACATAATTAATTATTTCTCATTAGAGTTGCTAATTTATTTTTTATTGCTATATTTTATTAAGGCGGCACTAGAAGCTTCACAAGATTCTATCTTATCCCAGGCCCTCTAGTCTTAGGGCATAGAGGACACCCACGCAGATTCTAACCACATGACAGGAGAGCAGTGGAGAAAAGTCTTTGATGGAGCTTGCGATTCTAGACCAAATAAGAAAGGGAGGGTTCCCTTATCAAGTGCTAGAGTTATCGCATTCTACACTGACTGGACTAAGGCTAGTGACTCGTCCATGACCTCAAAGCGGCCATGTGAGATATTATACATTGTGGGTAAAATCGGACAGCATTTATTGGACCATCTTGAACCCACCATGGCTTTCCAATTTCTTCTCACTATTACATGTGAGTTAGGGGGTGCACAATCGAACTAGGATGTTGTGCAGTGCGTCATCATTTTTGAACCCTTAAAGGAGATTCTTCCCAGGCCTATATACGTAGCTATCACTAAGTTAGCATTTGTGGAGCTTGGAGTTACCGGTGGTGGAGGGGTATACATGACATACCATATATGTATTTATTATAAATTTTTTAAAACATGTTCTTATGTTGACTTGCATTCTTTTTAGGTTAGAGGAGGTACTCTCGTAGGGAGCAACAGTACGATACAACGTTCTAATGCAGACACTCCCAATAGTAGGGACGACGACAACGACAATGGCAAGGAGTGAGTGAGACTTGTACTCATATTTATGTACTTTTGGATTGTGTTAAGGCATGTTATGACTTTTAAATTTTATCTATATGTATTATATTTGTAATTTTATTGCTTAATGGATGAATATTGTTTGAGTATGGGAGATGCATTATGATTGGATTATAGGATGAGTATTGTTGGATAATGTGAATTGGTGGATGATTATGGATGAGTTAGTTTGAACGTGAATATGTGTATTATGGTTGATTATTTGATATATATTGTTAAATATGGTGATTGGATTGATGTGGATACATGTTATATGTCTATTCCTGTATGGGGACGCTACCAGAAACAAAATGCATTTTTATGGGCATATGTACGTTGGTGACAGGGTTTACTTGTCACCAATAATCATTGGCGATGGGCGTACCCACCACCAATGTTTTTAAAATTGGTGACGGGAACGTCCGTCGCCAATGCACATTGGCAACGCGTTTGTGTTATAAACATTTGTGACAGGTAAGAACATCACCAATGCTTATTGGCGATGAGGAAGTTCCCATCGCCAATGCCTAATAGCGACAGACCTACTACCGTCACCAATAAGCATTAGTGACGAATTGTGGCCGTCGCCAGAAAAACCCGTCGCCAAAAGTTACCCATCGCCAATGTTCATTGGCGACGAGTAGACCCATCATGTGACAGATTTACTAGCGACGGACCAAAACCCATGGCCAATGTTTATTGGTGATGGATTTAAGGGTATTGGCGGATTTCCCCGTCACCAATATCCTATTTTTCACTAGTGTGCATTAAAAAAAGAACAAACATTTAGGTTAACTAAAGAGGTTATATCTAGAAGATTTATTTAAATATTTGCAGTAAAAATTTATTAATATGTAAAATTTGAAGTTGAAGTTTTCTTTATCATAAATATTCATAGTCATAAAACAATGATGTTATATTATATTTGAATGGTTTGTAAAAAGATAGAAAAGAATCAAAGAGTTTTTGGTTATTTTCTATATCTCAAAAGAACAAAATTGTATATTACTATAAATATTATGAGATCTTATTATTCTTCTTATTTAGGAAAGTTTTATATTTGTATATTTTCAAGAGTACGGATTTTATCATAATACTCCCATAGTATAGAGTGATCCAATGACGGATCTATGAAGAGGGTTGTGTTGGCACTTGCCCCCATGCAATTTGTAAAATTTTTATTAAGGGGTTAATATTTTATGTAGGTGCCTCCAAATAATTTGTATAGGTACCTTCATAAAATTGGTAACTCATACAATTTGTAAAGCTAATTGTTGGAGGAAATTACTACTATTTTGTTGGTTTTGGTGATGAAAAATGAAGACTATCATGTATTGATATGAAAATAATAATGATAAGTAGTATCATGTTAAGATTTTTGAGATTATTTTATAAATAAGTTTATCTATTGGCAAAATTTATATTATGTAAATTGTTTAATTTATTTGCATAGTTGTATATTTGCATCATAGGGAAAAGGCTCTAAATCCATCCAAAGGGAGCATGATTTGTTTCATTCATGGGTGGTTGAGGCTTAGTAGTCTAGATTTTATTAGAAGTTTTAAGTATTTTAACTCTTCCATCTTTGGTGCAAACTAGCACATTCCTAACATGGTGATTGTAGTAACATTCTTATTCTATTTTCAAGGACTCACTTTATATCATTTATTTAATTAGTAAAATTATGAATGTAATACTTTTGTTTTAAAATAACGTTACAACATTTACATTCTTACAACTTTTATATATTTTTCAAGATTCATGTGTGAAAAACTACTTAATAGATTTGAACTTTTGGCAAAAAAGGATATCTTTTCACTTTTTAGTTGAGATTTTCACTTTTAAGTTGAGAGAGAAAATGAAAATAGGGGATTGAAAGGGTGGAGGAGAGTTTTTTTTTTCAAAATTTCAAAGCATGTCCTCTCATATACATGAGGAGAAAGGGAGTGTGTTAATTTTCCTCCAACCTTTAAAAGATTTATGGGTGTAATTTCAAATTTTGGAGATTGGGGGGACTAATTTCAAAATTTTCCCTCCAAACCTTTAAAGGATAGTAGACCAATAGTTGCCTTGCCGAATCGCCTTCTAGGCAAGAGTTGTGGATCTCTTTCAGAACATAACTAACCTCTACTAGCTGGAGATATCAGAGATAGGCCACACACTACTGTAGGAATACGAGATCCTATAAAGCTGGTTATCGCTCATAAGATATCTTCGAGCATTTCTTTGTAGACTCTTTGCTTCAGTGGCATTCTCTGGTGAGGTCCCCCCTATTAGATACTAGATGAGTGGATCCATCCAATAGGGCTCCGTTGATTCAGTTTGCATGATTGATTTGGTTGGAGCTTCAGTGATGCTATGGTTCTTGGGGGTGTTCATATATACGGGTCCTTGACTATTCCCTGAGCTGGATGACCCGAGCTTGGATAAGGCGTCCATTGGAGCGTTGAGGCCATAGGGGACTTGGGCAATTCTGAAACCTTTGAAGTTGCTCAAGAACTTTTTGACCACCTTTAAATACTCGACCATTCTCCCCTTACTTGGTAGACAATAAGTTGGGAGTCGGCCAGGATGTAGACGAGCTCAGCCTTGACTGCGAGGGTGGCTCGGAGTCCTATCAAAAGGGTTTCATACTCGACCTTGTTGTTTGAGGCTGGAAACTCGAAAGCAATGAAGTATTCATGTGTGAACCCATCCAAATCTCAACACAACACATGCAAACATGCCAAGTGACCAAATGAAAGAGATGGACTGATTGAAAAGGAGGAGTTCTTCATTTATTACAAATAAAAGAAGGTTACAACACAACCACATGATAATAATAAATAAAATAAAAAAATAAAAGAATGAGGGAAGAAATAGCGACTAAGGGTCCCTTTGACAACTTGGTCCGACGCGGTACTCATCAACCTCCTCCTTCGGCCGTATAGGGGCAACACCAAAGTGTCATACGCAAGCTTGAGCTCCTCCAACCCTTTCTTGGTTGCATCTAACTCCTACATGAAGTATAGATGACATATTGGAGCTCTTCCTTGTGTCACTTATTACATATGAACTATGGTGTGAGCATATAAAACACTCAAAAGGTAGTGGATATCATCTTTTAGCACTCCCAATGCATTTGGCTACTTTGCCGCTTGATTGGTACGATTATGCATAGTTTTGAATCCTGAACAAAATCCACATTAGCCCAAATAACCCTCTAGGTTATATGTCACGGGCCTGCTGGGATTTAGAAACGCATAATTGGAATTGAGTTACAACACTCAATTGCAACTACAATCCATATCACAACAAGATTAAACAAAATACAAATAGTTTCTTGCATTCATCGAAAGAAACTAAGATTACAAGGAGCGGTTACCACAATCAAGAGCAAAATGTCACAACTACTACAATCATGATAATTAAAAAAAAAAGAAGAAAAGGGCAAAACAAAAGAGAGTGACTGCCACAATCACTCGTCACCATCATCATCTTCATTAGAGGAAGCCTCCTCCAAGCTGCCACCCAAATGCACTAGAAGCCACTTAAAATGCTTGAGAGTGTCAAACATATCACTAATGCAGTTAGGGCTAGGCACTCGATCTTTAAAGACTTGATGATTTAAAGATTTGATGATAAAGTGGACATGCACGACTTCATTCTCTATCTCACGCATTTGGTCAGTAAGGGATCTCGGTGCAGGCTCTGATCTGACCTCCAACCTCAGCGCAAGGAGTTGACATCACCATTGAAAGTAAAGAAAGAAAGATAGAGGAAAAGAGGGGTAAATCCGTGTAAAAGAAACCACTCCCTATTTCCTCGTCTACTTTTGAAAGGTGTGGGCCAATCAATGGTTGCTAAGAAGCATAATCATGTCATCTAAGAGATGATTAAAGCCACACATCCCTCGAAATGTGCAAATAATGAGATGGGAGTACCTAGGGTCACTTCTGCTCAGTTAGCCATATTCCACTCAGGCTGAGTTTTAGCACAATGCGCAATCTGCATGTATTTGGTTCCTAGACAACATGCGATTTAGTTATACGTAGTTTTAGATGGCAATCAATTAGACATAATGAAAAAATGTTTCTTCTTTGCAATCATTAAAGATAAAAAGTTGCAATGCAAAAACGCAGGAAAAGAATCCACTGCATTAAATTATCATTTACAAAAATCACAACCACAACCAACACACATGAAAGAAAAGAAGAAGAAAGAAGAAGAACTCTAAAACATTAAAAGTTCAAGACCACAAAGCATAAACGTCAAATGGGGCTGCCACAGCCGTGATCATTCATCATCATCGTCTTCATCATCATGGGAGGAGATGTCAAAGGTGCTCCCTCCCAAGCTCATGATACGACGCTTATAGTGTCGCATGGCACCAACATGTCACTGATCGTGCACTTGACATTCCACAACTCACGCTCCGCTTTGTTGAAGTTGCTGAGCAAATGATTGCTAGAATTAGTGAGAACCCCACTCATCCTGAAACTTTTGAACCATCTCTTGGAGGCACCTGACCTTGTCTTGCAAATCCCATACTTGCTCCATAGTGACTTAAGCACGGGGTCCAACTCACATGCTACCTTCAGGTGCAGCAACTAACGAGGATACTTGGAGAGCGCGGCACTGACAACCGATATCACAATAATGCTCTCGAAGGAAGGAGAAATAAAGAAGAGAGGGAAAGAGGAAAACTGTGCGTAGAGAATAGTTCCCACTCATCCTCTACTATAAAAAGAGGAAACCAATAAAAAATCACCATGTGGCATGATCACATTGCCCAAAACATGATTAGGTGGGCAATCAAGGAGGATGAGAATATAAATAGTTAATCTCGCTCAAACCGCACCCTTATCAACATGCACAGTTCGCCTACGCATGCTTTTTTCTGCTTGAAATCACAAGAAATGTATAGTTTGCTCACGCTAGGTTTTTTAACATCATGCAACACTAGTAGAAAAATAAGATTCCTAGACGGATCAAACTAGACGGAATTTTTTCCGTCTAGTTTGATCTCAAAATCTG
>JBAKGM010036606.1:0-19062 GCA_037177215.1 Asparagus racemosus
AGCAACATTCATTCTTGTATTGCATCAAGTGAGGCCAAGATAGCGCAGCTTAGGCGGGAACTTCAGGTGGAGGAAGAGAACTTAAGTGTCATGGAGTTGACAAGGGTCAACGAAGAGGAAGCTCAAACCGCCATATCTAAGTAATTGGAGCTCTCGAAACAAAAGCTAGTTAAAGTTGAGAAATAAGCTGCGAAGACACTGAATGCCAATGAGGAGTCTTTCAGGGCTGGGTTGCAGAAGGAGCTCCAACAAGCTTACAACGACGAGTTGTCCAAGTTAGAACAACAAATATTTTACCATAAACGCGATGTTTGAATAGCTACAATTTCTTTATTGAAAGACTCGACTCTTCATTGATTGAATAAATTTCTGTCCTCCTTTTTTTGTTGCTTATTATGATTTTTATTTCGTTTAAAATAATCAACCACAATACTCATAGGATTTTTAGCAAACCCTCAGCCATCAATAGATTTGATGCGCCTTTACTGACTACCGTTTGAATTGGGCTAGCATGTAGATTTTCTAAACCCGTTCTGCACGTGACATTGTGCTAAAAGAATGCAACTCTTTTAGACTTGGTACTAAGATGTTGAATACATAGGCTTCGTCTTCTTTTACAGGTAAGAGGCTAACTGGCAATGTGTGTTAGGCTTTGACTTTAGGGTTATTGGCCAACCCCCAGACATCAACGGATTTGACGAGCCTTTACCGATTACCGTTTGAATTGGGCTAGCATGCAGATTTTCTAAACCCGTTCCGTACGTGATGTTGTGCTAAACGAATGAAACTCTTTTAGACTTGGTGCTATGATATTGAATACATAGGCTTCGTCTTTCTCGAGAATAGACCACTCGGCTGCATGTATTAGATGTAGACTTATCCTTACTTAGGCTTCAGGATAAAATTCCCCAGACTTGAATTCTGGTGTTTTCTTCAATCGGAAAAAACTAAACCGACAATGCGTGTTAGATGTTGACTTGTCCTTACTTAGGATTCGGGATAAAATTTCCCACACGTGTAAGGCGTGGATTATAGTGTTATTAATAACAACCTGCCATAATTTTGAATATGTGGGCTTTCATTCTTTTTACTGTTAAGAACTAATCGGTAACGCGTGTTAGACATTAACTTATCCCTACTTAGGCTTCAGGATAAAATTCCCCAAGATGAATTTTCGTGTCTTCTTCAATTGGAAAAAGACTAAACCGGCAACACATGTTAGGCCTACTTAGGATTCGGGATAAAATTCCCTAGACTTAGATTCTAGTGTCTTCTTCAATCGGTAAAAGACTAAACCGATAACGTGTGTTAGGCATTGGCTTATTCCTACTTAGGATTCGGGATAAAATTCCCCACATGTGTAAGGTGTAGATTATGGTATTATTAATAACTACCTGCCACAATTTTGAATATATGGGCTTTCATTCTTTTTATGGTTAAGAACTGAATGGCAACGCGTATTAGATGTTGACTTATCCCTACTTAGGCTTTAGGATAAAATTCTCCAAGATAAATCTTGGTGTCTTCTTCAATCAGAAAAATGCTAAATCGGCAATGCGTGTTAAGCATTGACGTATCCCTACTTAAGCTTCGGGATAAAATTCCCCAGACTTGGATTTTGGTGTCTTCTTTAATCGGTAAAAGACTAAACCGGCAATGCGTGTTAGGCGTTGACTTATCCCTACTTAGGCTTCGAGATAAAATTTCCCAAGATGAATCTTGGTCTCTTCTTCAATAGGAGAAAGACTAAACCAGCAATGCGTGTTAGGCGTTGACTTATCCTTACTTAGGCTTCAGGATTAAATTCTCCAAGATGAATCTTGGATTGAGGGATTTTTGTTGAGAAGATAAGATTAATGTGGGAAAGGAAGAATTTTATATTCTATTTCCCGATGCTGGAGGGGAATGATTTTATATCCTATCTCTAGGCCTTCTTTTTAGGGTAAAGACAAACTCGAAATGAGAGAGGAAGGATTTTATATCCTATCTCTTACTCCTAGAGAGGAAGAATTTTATATTCCTTTCTCCAGTGCTGATGTGGGAAAGGAAAATTTATATTCTGTCTCCCGATACTTAGAGAGGAAGGGTTTTATATCCTATATCTTACTCCTAGAGAGGAAGAATTTTATATTCTATTTTCAGTGCTGATGTGGGAAAGGAAGAATTTTATATTCTGTTTCCCGATGCTAGAGAGGAAGGATTTTGTATCCTATCTCTTACTCCTAGAGAGGAATAATTTTATATTCTATCTCCACTGCTGATGTGGGAAAGAAAGAATTTTATATTCTATCTCCCGATGCTGGAGAGGAAGTATTTTATATCCTATCTCCAGGTGCTAGAGAGGAAAAATTTTATATTCTATCTCTAGTGTGAAGGAAGCTAAAAGTGAGATATCCGCTTTGAGAATCTTAAGAGGTGAAACTAAGAGTGGGATCTGCACTCCGAGAATCGAAAAGATTCAGATAACTTTTACTTTTATAGGATTCGCTACCTGATCTAGAAATGATTTTCTCGTTTATCGAGACAAAATTCAGCCCTAATCCTGAGGAGATGTGACCGAAGAGGAAAGGATGGAGCTCTTCTGTTTATCATAAGGGGATCTTAACACTGAAAGTGGACTTCTTGTTCGTGGAAGGAATCAAGAGGAGGTTTTGCTGGTAGATTGGACTAGAAAGATTTTTTAGTGGACTCACCATCAATGAATTTGATCAGTGAAGGAATTTATGGTGGAGAACAAATTTAGGGTTTTCCTAAAAAAATGGGTGAAATATTTCATGAAGAACTTCCCATCAAAATAGATTATCCTAAATATACTAAGGATAGTATGTTTTTAGGAACTTCCCATTTATCGGTATTAATTGCCTGTCGCCATTTTTAGTTATTAGGCGATATGCACCGTTTGAATACACTATGTCTATCATAAACGGTCCCTCCCATTTGGGTTCAAACTTACCCTTTTTTCTTAGAATCGAGAATTATTGGTTGTGGAGTAGCGAGGACCAGATCTCCTTCCTTAAAGCTTCTCTGTCAGACTCTCTTGTTAAAAGCTCTTGACATTCTGGTTTGGTAAAACTCAATGTGTTGTTGAGCTTCCAGGCATTTTTCATCCAACATCTCGAGCTCTTCAAGGCATCTCTGATGTTGTTCCGCCTCCGTCATCTCAGTTGCGAGGGCAATATGGAGTGATGGGATTTGGATTTCTAACGGAAGTACAGCTTCACATCTGTATACCAGAGAATATGGGGTAGCTCTGGTAGGCGTGCGTATTGTGGTGCGATATGCCCAGGGTGCTTCTCCGAGTTTATCGTCCCAATCATGTTTATTGGTCTTCATGAGTTTCGACAAAATCTTAATGATTGTCTTGTTGAACGCCTCTGCTAATCCGTTTGCAGCAAGATTATAGGCCATTGACGAGACGTCTTGAATCTTAAATTTCTCGTAAACCTGATGAAGGCATTGCTGACGAATTGAGGACCATTGTCATGTATGATCCATCTCGGCACGCCGTGTCGGTAGATGACGTGATGCTTGATGAACCTGATGACATTGTTTGTTTTCACTTCTTTAAGCGGAATTGTTTCAGCCCACTTGAAGAAGTAGTCGGTAATTGTGAGAATGAACCGAATGACGGAGGAAAAATAGGACCCATAATCCCCCACGTCTCGAATGGCCAACATGTAGTTGAAGGATGCAAATGCTCCGAGGGTTGATGCATGTAATTTGCATGTATTTGACATGCGTGGTACTTTCGAGTGTACTTGATTGCATCATTAATCATTGTTGACCAGAAGTATCCCATTCTTCTGATACGATCATAAAGCTTGGGACTAGATTGGTGTGCGCCATACTCTCCTTCGTGTGTTTCCTTAAGGACTTCTTCTACTTCTTTGTTCTAAAGGCACCAGAGCAGTAAGCTGTTGTACCCACGACGATATAATGTCTTGGTCTCTGCATCATAAAAGAACCTTTGTGCTCTTCGTCAGATCGATTCCCTCTCTTTTGTGTCTTTTAGCAAAATACCATACAGGACATAGTCGATTATAAGAAAACGCCAATCCCGGAGCTCCAGTTCTACTTGGGTTGTGTACACCTCCTTGATGACCACCTCCTTGTCATCCTCCTTCTCATCATATATTGGTATAAATAGCTGGTGAGTTCTCACAGTGACTAACTGTTCAGTCTCGGGAGGTTGCGCTAACGACACTGCTAACGCTGCTAATGCATTTGTGTATGCGTTTTGGAGGCGTGAAATATACTCGATGAAAAATTCTTCAAACAAGTCCGCCATCTCAACAGCTGCCTGGTGATACAAAATCAAGTCTGTATTCCTGACTTCGTAGTCCCTACGAATCTGTCTGACTATGAGTTGGGAATCCCTAAAAGCTTCGAGATATTCAACTCCCAGCTCTTTAGCAAAACTGAGTCTAATAAGTAACGCGTTGTATTCGGCCACATTATTGGAGCATGGCTCGATTAGCGAATAAGCCCGAGGCATTACATGCTTCCCTGGGGAAACTAAGACAACTCTAACTCCAGAAGAAATCTTAGAACATCCCGGGGTGCTTACCACGTTGGTAGCTTGAGAAGCTCTATCAAAGTACAATTGCCATATTTGTTCATGTGACATAGTGTTGACTTCGTGGGTTTCATCTGGCAAGTCGTCATATGATTCAGCTACATCTGTTGTTAGGTTAGTTGCTAAGAGATCGCAAATTACATGTCCCTTGACCGACTTCTGTTGCTTGAAGTGTAGGTCGTATTGAGACAAGACCAATGCCTATTTTACCAAACGCCAACTCATGGAGGCTGGTTGCGTCATGAATATCCAGACTGGATTTACGTTGGAGATGATATAAATCGTCTGTCCAACTAAGTAGTGCCGCATCTTTTAAATCGCAAAAACCAACGTAGGGCACTGCTTCGCGATCATCGGATAGCGGGATTCAGCACCCACTAAAGTCTAGCTCAGGTAATACACTGCCTGTTCATGACCACTGTCATCATCTTGCACGAGTAAAGCACTCAACGAATGGTTCGTTGCCTTGGTGTAAACCAAGAATAGTTTACCCGACTGTGGTGCAATGAGAACAGGAGGATTCGCTAGATTTGCTTTGATATCCTCGAATACCTTTTGACAAGTGTCGTCCCAGACAAATGATACGCCTTTTTGGTTAGCTTGGAGAATGGCTGGCATTTTCTAGAGAGGTTTGATATGAATCGTTAGATATAAGCTAATCGCCCCTGTAATCCCTCTGAGTTCTCTTAGATTCTTCGGGGGTTGTAACTCATGTATCACCTTCACTTTATCTGGGTCAATATGAATACCTCTAGTGGTGATGACGAATCTGAGGAATTTGTCGCTGGACATTTTAAGGAAGGACTTGGTAGGGTTCAACTTTAACTGATGAGTTCGCATGAGGTCAAACACTGTCCGCAGGTCTTTGATGTGGTCATTCTTGTTGTGGCTCTTCCTGACTAAGTCATCGACATAGCACTCGACCATTTTCTAAAGATGTTCCTGGAAAATTCTTGTCATCACTGGCTGGTACGTGACATCTGCGTTCTTTAGGCCGAATGGTATGACCGTGTATCAAAAAACGCCGAGAGGAGTTCTGAACGCCGTGTGTTTTTCATCATCCGGGTGCATCTTGATTTGATTATAACCAAAAAAACTCTCCATGAAGGACATTCTCTCGAACCCACATGTATTGTCAATGATAACGTCGGTGATGGGAAGAAGAAAGTCATCTTTTGGACATGCAGCATTCAGATCTCTGTAATCGATGTAGATTCTGATCGCCCCATTCTTCTTCTAGACCGGGACAATATTCGCCACCCAATATGGATGCTGTTCTTCCCTGATAAAACCCAACTCTATAAGCCTCTTCACGTTCACTAGGATTGCTTCCATAATCTGTGGACAAAACCGTCTCTGTTGTTGCTTGACGGGTTTAGCATCGATCTTGATGTTGAGATGGTGCGTCACCACATTGGGGTCGAGTCCTAGCATATCCTCGTAGTTCCAAGTGAAAACGTCGATATATTCCCTGACAAGAGTAATCAACTCTTCTCTCTCTTCTGGGGAGAGACTGTCACTAATGAATATGGGCTTAGGGTGTGCTTTGTCACCCATATTGACCCAGACCACTTCATCCTCGGTAGGGGGTTCTCTTTGCTCGAACTTGTCTCCATATTGCATATTGAGGTGATGGGGTCCACGGGTCTTCCCATGTTGGTATCTCCTCATTGTCCTCCATCGTGGTGGCGTCGGCTATAGTCATATTCGACATTAGACCCTTGAACATTTCACCGATGTAGGCGTTAGAATCCCAGGCAGATGAATATCCATCTCCTGAATCAGATAATTGGTTATCGATCAACTAACAGTATTCATCTTCTGAAGAAGATACATACTTCAATCCTCTCTTGAATACATAGTAATGATCAAGTTTCCCCTTTGGGACGTGTGCAGCTTTGGGTGGGACTTAAGGACCTTGTCCGAAATAAAGACTCTCTCCTCGCACAAAGTCATACCCCCATCTTTTCATGAGATTCTGCACTTCTGGACTATATCTGAACAGATGAGGACCAAGCTTATCATCATTAACATCCTCTCCCAAAAAGTAGTCTGGTGCTGGAGTTGCATTTTCTTTACCATAGACCAAGTCTTTGTCATCACTTGTTCTACCCAGGATGATGAATGTTGTCCCGGAAGAGTCCCGGATGTGCTTCTGTGTTATACAAGACGACCGAGTCGATATGTGCAACTTGGGGCCATCGTATAATCCTTTCATCACATCAGTAAGAGACAACGAGTACTCTAAATCATCATTTATTTTATTGTCAGCAAGTTGCTAATTTCAACTATCATCCTATGATTCTCCATCGTCAAGATTGACTACAAAGGGTACAATGTCATTTTTTAGACACTAATGAAGAGTGGAGGGGACTATAACATTATTATGGATCCATGGTCGACCCAATAATAAGTTATAGGAAGTCTCTGCATCGATCACATAGCATGTGACTTCAGACTTCAAATCTCCCATCTGGCACTTTATCTAGATTTTACCTTGCGGCCGAGACCCACTGGTATTAAATCTATAAATCACCGTGCTTGTAGATGCTAGTTTACTAGCAGGAATCTCGAAGCTATACATCAGGTGGAGGGGCATGATACTCACAGCGGAACCCAGATCAACTTGGATCTGGTTGACTTTGCTGGAGTCAATGTACCTGTAGGCGTAAAAATTGGCTATAAGTGCCCGAACGTGACTCGTGACGATGGATTGGCAATCAACGACCCATCCAACGATACGACCAAGAACCACTGACGAGTAGTCACGCCACAAGACGCACAAAGCAAGTCGACGAATGCATGAAGCGGATCGGTGAGACGTGCAAGTTAGTGAAGCGATGAATCGTGGAATAAATCAAACGACAAAGCTTCAGATCAGCGAGTTTTGATGAGGCGGAATCAACCAGACTTGAACGTCGACAGGACTAAATCAATTGAGCTCTAAAAACAAGGAGACAATCAACTGGGCTGAGGAATCGAGGCGATCGAACAAGTCAGGCTCGAAAAAAGACAACAAAATAGGGCTACGAGGGCTTGGCGGTCGAGATGGCTCGACCAAGGCCAAGGCGGCTTGGCCGAGGCCGAGGCAACTCAGCCTTGGCTGAGACACCTCGACCAAGGCTGAGGTGACTCAGCCTTGGCCGAGACAGTCTTAGCCAAGGCCAAGTTATCTCGACCTTAGCCGAGGTGCCTCGGCCAAGGTTGAGTTATCTCAGCCTTGTCCGAGACAGTCTCGGCCAAGGGCGAGCTGTCGGTAACTCGGCCAAGACCGAGCCAAAACACCCCCCTCTCCTATGAATAGACAGGGGGGGGTCCTCAGTTGTCAGGGGCTAGAATTTTTTATCAAGGTTGGCAATTTTCTTCATATCTAGGACTTTTTGCGTAGAACAATACTTTTTGGCACATATTTGACCTTTTGCAAAGGTGAAAATTCAGATGTAGAACTTGTGTGCACAAAGAACTCATCTCAACTCAGATCTACATAGCAAGCAAGAGATTTGGAGGAGATCCAGATTAGATCTACGTTGATTCCCTCTGGATCTAAGCTTTGTCTTGATCCCGAGAAGAGCTGTGACTTCGCTTGGTTGATTTCACTTGCTTTGGGCGATCTATTTCCTTCATGAAATAGTCCCCTTAACCCCGTACATCTTGACTTAGATCTGATCACGCGGCTATCCACGGACGGAACAGAGTCCCTGACACAGGCCAAGAACCCACACAAATAAGGATCTGACGAACAGATCCCGTGTTTGTTCAAACAACAGTGAAAAGTTGTGATCTTTTTTTTGATCTTTCATTGTAAGCCTTATAAAATGGCGATCTTTTTTCTGAATCTCGTTGTAAAAGCAAAAAGCTATAATGAATTCATTTGCAATGGAAATCGGAATAACTTTCCCTACGAACAAGCTGGCGATCACAGTGGGAGCCAACAGTCTTAGATCTGAGATCGTCGTGTCGCAATCGCGAATCCAGATCCCGATCGAGGAAGAGATCGAATACAAGTTCGATCAGCAAAAGTTCGAGGAGTATCTCTCCTCCTCATCTAGGTCTGCCTCTCCTCACAAGTCTAGAAGGATCTCCGCTGTAAGGAAGGTTGGGCCTTAGATGCTGAGTCCCAGGAAGAAGATTCCAGCCGCGCTGCTGTCAAAGTTGTAGGTAGCGGTATTTTCCCCTCGACACCTGCAGCCTCCGTTCCCTCAGCACCGGAGATGACCGCCGATGACGTGCCTGCACTCTCGAAGAGAGCCCGGCAGTGATGGCGCCAAAGCATGGCATGTAGATTGGCTAAGGCCATGCAATCAACGGATGGGATCCGCTATGAGGTGGATCTAAGATCTAGATTAAAGTAGAGGCTTCAGCCTCAGATGGTTAACATCCTCGCCAAGCCGTCAACAAATGAATGGGTCCGAGTTAGGTGGAACTGTTCAACACTGGAGGAGCGCATCCGAAAGCGCCGCACACTCCTTACGCATGCACGGGCTTTGGTTCAAGAAGCCTGAAGACTGAAGAAGGAAGAGACGGCCACAAAGTTGCTAAAAATCCACCAAGTCTGGAGGTCGAAATTTGGCACCTCAACCCGGATCTCCCCGGTGTCGAGGCCGAATGTCGCCGGTGCCCCAACTCTAATTTCCATGACGCCGAGGCTAAACTCCACCGGCGCTCGAACTCCAGTCTCCCTGGTGCCGATGCCAAAGTCTGTGGGCACCCCAGCTCAAGTTCCCTTGACGCTGAGGCCACCTTCAGCATCCACATCCAAACTTCCGGCTAAGCTGGTTCCTGTTTCAACTAGCAAGCCAACAATCATGGAGCACCTCGGCCCATTGCAAGATGATCGAGGTAAAATTCTGATCAAGGAACACCTAGGTCCATTGAGGAGATCAAGGGTCACTTCTAATGCACGAGGCCGCATCCACCTCAAAGACAGGGAGACCCCTCTAGCTCTACACATCGGACTACAGATCGGAGTTCAAGAGTCTGTTAAGACTTCAAGCCCACACATGCAAATATTGAGACGAGTTACTTTTGGGAATTTTAATAAAGCATTCCATCCTCAGAAGGAGACGTTTTCGTCTGATGACGACGGCGTTATACCTAAGAAGTCATACCAACACACGATGGGTTGCTCCGACATTCAGGCCGATGGGATGTACTGTCATGCTGGGGGTACGAGTAAATCCTAAAAGAGGAGTTCCCCTGAGAAGCCTATGCAGTGCCGCTATTCTAAGTTGATCAGGGCAGGGCTATCGGAGTGCAACTGCACCAAAGCAGCTCTAGAGAGGGTATCGGTCTTTGACAGACTTGGTGCTGAAATGCCAAAGCCTAAGTCAAGACGCTTCTGTAGGAGAAGATCAGTATCTCAAAGCGATGAATTATCGAGAGTCACCATCAACATGATGGGCAGAGGGACGCAGAGGGACGTCAACTCTTGTCGGTCCCTAATCATCTGACTGAATAACGCGGTTGCTAACTGGGACTATTCGGTGATCCAATTGTGACAAAATACTGAAGCGGTTGCCGTCAGATAATGAAGTATCAGATGCTGGCTCCGCACTGGCCTCTGATAACATAGTTTTCAGTGAGGGACAACCCCGTGAAGCGCTCATGATCAGTGTCGAACCGGTGGCCAAAATGCTCGAAGAAGCGATGGCCAAATAGAAGGAGAACTTTAAGTTCAAAAGAGACGGCCATGCAGTAGATGAGAGAAATGCATGACTAACAAGTCTAGGCAGTGACAAACCACCAGGGTGAATCTAGTCATCGCAACAATGTCAATCAAGTTGACAGCGACACAGACGGGGAGGAAGACCATGGTGCCAGACATCCCCCTGACGAACGAGATACTAGGGGTAGTCACGAGAACGGTGATGGCAATATCGCCGTTCTCGAGGATGAGAAGATAAAGGACCTCAAGAGTAAGATCAGCAGTTTGATCTCTGCTCAAGAGGTGAAGAAAACCAGAATACCGTGTCTGTACCCAAGGGAGTGGGAGTCGATCCCATATCCGTCGAAGTTTAATTTGATTAACTTCACACTGTTCGATGGAAAGAGGTCCCCCACCCAACACCTGATATATTTCAAGTACCACTGGGGGGTTATTTCTAGAAACAAGCCCTTGATGGTTCGGTCATTCGTTAGCACCCTTCGAGGAGCTACCTTCGATTGGTACCGCCGTCTCAAACTAGGAAGCGTTACCAGCTGGGACGACATGGAGTCCATGTTCCTTGCGAACTTCTTCGATGATGACACCGAAATATCCATCGGGACATTGGATGAGAAGCAAAAGGATGAGAAAATGGTAGATAGCTTCATCAAGCGATTTCAGAACAAGGCGATGAATTGCTAGAATTCGATAACTGAAGTGTTCATCCTCCAAACTTGCCACAATAACCTTTCAGTGGACGTTCTTGAAGTAATGGGAACGGTGCCATCCAAGACTTGGAAGGACTTGAAGGTGCGTGGAGAGCAAGCTGAGTGATTCCTTAGAAGGAAAAGGGCGAAAAGAGGCCATCAAGTAGCATATGCGCACAAACAAAATTTTGCCCCACCCAGCAAAGGCAAAGAGCAGGCAAGAACGGTAGTTGCGAACCAAACGTTCCAGCTGCAACCACAGCAACAACCACAATAGCAGGCGCCGCAATAATCGCAGCCCCAATGGCAGTAGAGGCCCCAGCAACAAAAGCCCCCAGGCTCCAGATTCCCCAAAATATACTCCTTCAAGGATGATGAGGTTCCTAGGATCTTCAAATACCTCCTGGAGAACAATAAGATCTAATTGCCACAAATTGTGAATTGGGAGGAGGCCAGCATGGTCACGGATCCAAAGTACTGAGCGTACCATAGGGAGCTGCACCACTCGATGAAGGCATGCTACCATCTCAAGGATAAAATCCAAGCCTTGCTTGATGTGGGAGTCATTATTCCAAAGCCATCTAAAGAAAAGAAGGTGGGAGCGAACGCGGTATCCATCAACTTCAGATCTGTACCTTTAACATGGTTTAAAACGAAGCCCGTCGTTAAAGTGGGGGTGAAGACAGTGAACGATGATCCTTACAGGCAGCGTGAAAAGGGTCTTGTACTGCACACTACCTCGAATGGCGAGATTCTCTGGGTCCACCCTGACCTGCTGGAAGATGATCAATGGGCGCCTTCTTCATCCGGGAAGAAATCAAAGGGGAAGGGGAAATTATACCAGGCTACTTCAGCAATCTTGGAAGAGGATGATGAATGGATGGTGACGTTCTAACTCTCTGAAGAGCAACCCGAAGTCTTTGCCACCAAGAGCAGGCACGAGTACAGGTACAAGTACCCTGAAGTTCTAGACCCAAATGCCAAGACATTGACGGAGCTAGGAGTGGCAATAACTCCCCTTACTCGTGCTGGAAAGGCTCAGCAGCAGGCAGCTGCCAAGGAGGACACGGCCAAATTGAAAGAGAAAAAGCCTTAGGAGGCTCAACTCCCAAAGCAGTCTCGATTTAATTGCCCGATTGGAAGAGATAAACCAGGAAGCTCGAACTCTCCCTACCGCTTCGATATGATGGCCCAATTGGCTAACATCCCAGTGAGGATCACTCTCTATGAGCTGTTGCGCCTGTCCAAAGAGAGTCGAGAAGCCTCACAAGTGGCCCTGGCTAACTCTGAGGTCTTCCTCACTTAGATCAAGTCAGTTCCTGAAGAGCCAGAATCGTCAGCAGCCAAACAGTGCAATCTCGCAGCCGAGAGCCTCCCCTGCATCACCTTTACCAAGGATGACATGCAGACGAAGAACTCGAAGCATGATAGGTCGCTTTATTTTACCGGGTACATTGGCTCTAGTGAAGTCAACTGGATTCAAGTCGATCTGGGTTCTGCTATGAGCATCATGCTCTTGCGCCTCATATATAGCCTCGGGATTCCTGCCAGTAAGCTAGCATCAATAGGCACCGTGATCTATAGATTTAATACCAGTGGGTCTCGGCCGCTTGGTAAAATCTGAGTGAAGTGCCAAATGGGAGATTTGAAGTCTGAAGTCACATGCTATGTGATTGACGCGGAGACTTCCTCTAACTTATTATTGGGTTGGCCTTGGATCCATAATAATGTTATAGTTTTCTCCACTCTTCATTAGTGTCTAAAATATATAGACACAAATAATGAAGTCAAGACGGTGGTCGCGGACAAGCAACCATTTAAAGGATTGGAGAACTACTTTATAGACTCCCTCCTTTACAGTAACGAGTCCAATATTGAATTATCAGCCCGAGGCACGGACAGCGGTGAAGAAGCTGACACCGAAGCCGGGCTTGATTATGATGGCGGTTTTGTTATAAATGACATTGTACCTGTTGTTATCAATCTTGACGATGAAGAATGATTGGATAATGGTTGTAATTGGCAACTTATCAACGAATCAATAAAAGATAATTTAGAGTACTCGTTATCTTTTGCCGATTTGGTGACAGAATTATATGACAACCCCGAGCTGCACTTGCTGACTCGGTCATCCTGTATAACACAGAAGCAGTTCTGAGATTCTTTTAGGACAACACTCATCATCCCAGGTAGAACAAGTAACGAAAAGACTTGGTCACGGTAAAGGAGATACGGCTCCAACACCGAACCACTTTTGGGGGAGGACGTTGATGACAATGTTTTTAGACTTCATCTATTCGGATACAACCCAAAAACGCTGGACCTCATAAAGAAGTGGGGATACAATTTTATGCAAGGGGGAGGTTTTCGTTTTGGACGAGGTCCTCAAATCTCGCCCAAAGTTGTGCATGTCCTAAGAGGAAAACCTGATAACTATCACGCATTCAGGAGAGGACTGGGATACGTATCCTCCTCGGAAGACGAATGCTCTTGATTGATTGACAACCATTTACCTGATGTAGAAGATGAATATTCGTCTGACTCTTCTACCTGGGATTTTGACCTTAGTCTCGGTGAGGCCTTCAAGGGTCTGATGTCAAATATGACTACAGCCGACCCCACCATGATGGAGGACGACGAGGAGATGCCAACATGGAAAGACCCATGGATTCATCACCTCAAGATGCAGTATGGCGACCGGTTTGAGTAAAGAGAACCCCCAACCAAAGACATAGTCGTTCAAGTCAATATGGGCGACGAAGCTAATCCAAAGCCTATATTCATGAGCGATAGTCTTCCCATAGAGTAAAAGGAGGAGTTGAGTGCCCTTGTTAGGGAATATATCGACGTGTTCGCTTGGAACTACGAAGATATGCTAGGGCTCGACCCAAATGTGGAGACCCACCACCTCAATATCAAGTCGGATGCCAAACCTATCAAGCAATAGCAAAGAAGGTTTCGCCTGCAGATTATGAAGGTAATTATGGTGGAAGTAAAAAAGGCTCATCGAGTCAGGCTTTATCACGGAGATACAACATCCAGATTGGGTGGCAAATATTGTCCCAGTCCTGAAAAAGATTAGGACAATTAGGATCTATGTCGACTATAGATACCTAAACACCGCATGCCCAAAGGATGACTTTCCTCTCGCAATCACTAATGCCATCATCGACAATATGTATGGATTCAAGAGAATATCCTTCATGGACGGTTTTTCGGGTTATAATCAAATCAAGATGCACCCAGATGACACAAAACACATGGCATTCAGAACTCCTCTGAGCATCTTCTGCTAGACAGTCATGCCGTTCGGTCTGAAGAACGCGGGCGCAACGTACTAGTGAGCGATGACCACAATTTTCCAGGAACATCTCCAAAAAACGGTCGAGTGCTATGTTGATGACTTGGTCGTGAAGAGCCGTGACAAAAATGATCACAGTAAAGACCTGAGGACAGTGTTAGAGCTCATGCAAGCTCATCAGCTAAAGATGAACCCTGCCAAATCTTTCCTTGGGATGTCTAGTGGCAAATTCCTTGGATTCATTATCACTAATAAGGGTATTCATGTTGACCCTGATAAAGTGAAGGCAATACAAGAACTACAACCTCCTAGAAATCTAAGAGAACTCAGGGGTTACAGGGGCGATTGGCCTATATCCGACGATTCATCTCAAATCTATCTGGGAAGTGCCAGCCATTCTCCAAGCTGAACAAGAAAGGCTTGTCATTTGTTTGGGACGACGCTTGTCAGAAGGCATTCAAGGATATCAAAGCGTATCTAGAGAAGCCTCCTGTTCTCATTGCACCACAGTCGGACGAACCGTTCTTGATTTACACCAATTCAACAGACCATTCATTAAGCGCTTTACTTGCACAAGACGATGACAGCGGTCATGAAACAGGCAGTGTATTACCTGAGCCAAACTCTGGTGGGTGCTGAATCTTGCTATCCGATGATAAAAAAGCAATACGTTGCCTTGGTGTTCGCCATCTAGAAGATGCGGCACTACTTGGTCGGACAGACGATTTATGTTATCTCCAATGTAAATCTAGTCTGAATATTCATGACGCAACCAGGCTCCATGAGTTGGCGTTTGGCGAAATGAGCCTTGCTCCTGTCCCAATATGACCTGCACTTCAAGCAAAAGAAGTTGATCAAAGGATAAGCAATTTGTGATCTTTTGGCAGCAAACCTGACAACGGACGCTGCTGAATTATATGATGACTTGCCGGATGAAGTTCACGAAGTTAACACTATATCACATTAACAAATATGGCAATTATATTTTGACAGAGCTTCCCAAGCAACCAATGTGGCGAGCATCCCCGGATGTTCTAAGATTTCTGCCAGAGTTGGAGTTGTCTTAGTTTCCCCAGGGAAACATGTAATGCCTCATGCTTATTCGCTGACCGAGACGTGCTCCAATAATGTGGTTGAATACAACGCATTGCTTATTAGACTCAGTTTTACCAAAGAGCCGGGGGTTGAATATCTCAAAGCCTATGGCGATTCGCAACTCATAGTCAGATAGATCCGTGAGGATGATGAAGTTAGGAATTCAGATTTGATTCCATATCACCAGGCAGCTGTTGAAATGGCAGACTCGTTTGAAGAATTTTTCATCAAGTATATCCCGCGCCTCCCGAACACATACATGGACGTGTTAGCAGCGTTAGCAGTGTCGTTCGCACAACCTCCCAAGACCGAATAGCTAATCACTGTTCAGATTTATCAGCTATTCATACCAATGTATAACGAAGATAGTGACGAGAAGGAAGACAAGGGGTGGTTACTAAGGAGGTATACGCAACCCAAGGCAAATTAGAACCCCGAGATTGGCGCTTTCCTATTATCGACTACGTCTTACACGGTATTTTGGTAGAGGACGCGAAGTGGAGAGAATCGATCCAACGAAGAGAACCAAGGTTCTTCTATGATGCAGAGGCCCAGATGTTATATCATCGCGGATATGATGGCTTGTTGCTCTAGTACCTTTTGAACAAAGAGGCAGAAGAGGTCCTTAGGGAAGCACATGGAATGGAATGTGGCGCATACCAACCCGGTCCCAAACTCTATAATCATATCAGGAGAATGGGATACTTCTGGCCAATGATGATCAATGACACAATCGAGTACGCTCAAAAGTGCCACGCGTGTCAAATTCACGCGAATTACATGTATCAACCTCCAGAGCAATTGCATCCTTTGACTATATCCTGGCCATTCGAGACATGGGGAATGGACATTGTGGATCCTATTTTCCTCCATCGGTTAAAGGTGATCGGTTCACCCTCACGATTACCGACTACTTTCTAAGTGGGCTGAAGTGATCCCACTTAAAGAGGTGAAGACGAACAATGTCATCAGGTTTATCAAACATCACATCCCTTACCGACACGGTGTGCCGAGACAGATCATACATGACAATGGTCCTCAATTCATTAGCAATGCCTTCATCAGGTTTTATGAGAAATTCAAAATCCAGGACGTCTCGTCAACAGCTTATAATCCAGCTGCAAACAGGTTAGCTGAGGCGTTCAACAAAATGATTATTAAGATCTTATCAAAGCTCGTGAAAACCAACAAGCGAGATTAGGATGATAAACTCGGGGAAGCACTCTAGGCATATCGCACCACCATACGCATACCAACCGGAGCGACCCCTTATTCTCTGGTATACGGGTGTAAAGTAGTTCTTCCGTTAGAAGTCTAAATCCCGTCACTTCGCGTTGCTCTTGCGACGGAGATGACAATGGAGGAACAACATCAGAAACGTCTAGAAGAACTCGAGATGTTGGATGAAAAGCGCCTGGAAGCTCAACAACACATTGAGTTTTACTAAGCTAGGATGTCGAAGGCTTTCAATAAGAAAGTACGACACAGGAGTTTTAAGAAAGGAGATCTAGTCCTTGCTTCTTGACGAGCGCTAATCCTCGACTCTAAGAAGAAAGGTAAATTCGAACCCAAATGGGAAGGACCGTTCGTATTAGAGACAGTCTATTTGAATGGTGCATATCGCCTGATTACTCAGAATGGTGACAGGCAATTGATGCTAATAAATATGAAGTTCCTGAAAAAGTACTATCCCTAGTATATTCGAGATAACCCATTTTAACGGGAAGTTACTTGTAGGATATTTCACCCATTTTCCTCAAGGATAATCCTGAATTTATCCTCCACCATAAATTCTCTCACTTATCAAATTTATTGACAGTGGGTCTACAAAATTTTTTTGGTCCAATCCACTAGGAAAATTTCCTCTTGATTCCTTCCATGAACAAGAGGATTACTCAAAATTTTCCTCACATCGGAGATAGGACAAAAATCCTTCTTCTCCAACATTTGGAGATAGGAGACAAGATTTTCCTTCCTCTCCAGCATCTGGAGATAGGAGATAAGACCTTCCTTCCTCTTCAGGAATAAGAGATGGGATACAAAAACTTCCTCTCTTATTTCATCTTCACGATCAGGTAACGAAATGTGAAAGTTATTTGAATCTTTCCAATTCTTGGAGTGGGGATCCCACTTTTAGTTTTACCTTTCAAGATTCTCGAAGTGGAGATCCCACTTTTAGTCTCTTTCGCACTGGAGACAGGACAAAAATCCTTCCTCTCCAGTATTTGGAGATAGGAGACGAAATCCTCCTTCCTCTCCAGGAACAAGAGATAGGATACAAAACCTTCCTCTCTTGTTTTACCTTCACTGGAGATAGGGGAAAAATCTTTCCTCTCCAGCATCGGAGATAGGAGACAAGATCCTCCTTCCTCTCCACCAACAAGAGATAGGATACAAAACCTTCCTCTCTTGCGTCGAGTTTGTCAGCATCCAGAGATAGAATATAAAATTCTTCCTCTCCACTGCCCAGAGATAGAATATAAAATTCTTCCTCTCCACTGATAAGAAATAGGAGACAAGATCCTCCTTCTCTTATTTCGAATTCGTCTTCACCCGGAGATAGGAGACAAGATCCTTCTTCCTCTCCACCAGCAAGAGATAGGATACAAAATCTTCCTCTCTTGTTTCGAGTTCGTCAGCATCCGGAGATAGAATATAAAATTCTTCCTCTCCATTAGTAAGAAATAGGAGACAAGATCCTCCTTCTCTTGCTTCGAATTCGTTTTTACCTGGAGATAGGAGACAAGATCCTCCTTCCTCTCCACCAGCAAGAGATAGGATGCGAAATCTTCCTCTCTTGTTTTGAGTTCGTCAGCATCCGGAGATAGAATATAAAATTCTTCCTCTCTACTGGCAAGAAATAGGAGACATGATCATCCTTCTCTTACTTCGAATTTGTTTTTACCCGGAGATAGGAGACAAGATCCTCCTTTCTCTCCACTAGCCGGGGATAGCAGACAAGATCCTCCTTCTCTTGTTTCGAGTTCACCTTTACTTGAAGACTGGACAAAAATCCTTCCTCTCCATCGTCGGGAAATAGAATATAAAATTCTTCCTTTCCCCCATTAATATTTTCTAATCCTTCACTCCAAAATTCATCTTGGGAAAGTTGATCCTGAATCCTAAGTAGGGATAAGTCGATGCCTCACACGCGTCACCGGTTTAGTCTTTTTCTGACTGAAAAGGACACCAGAGTTTGTTTCTGGGGTATTTTATCCCGAAGCCTAAGAAGGGATAAGTCTACGCGTAACACGCATTGCCAGTTAGTCTATCTCTATAAAAAAGACAAAGCTTACGTATTCGACATCATAGCATGAAGTCTAAGAGAGTTTTATTCTTTTAGCACAATGTCACATGTGGAACGGATTTAAAGTGATCCGCACGCTAGCCCGATTTAAAAGGTAATCGATAAATGCACACCAAATCCGTTGAGGGCTGGGGGTTAGCCAGTAACCCCGAAGCCGACGCCTAACACGCGTTGCTGATTAGTCTCTTACCCGTAAAAGAGTGTGAAGTCTATGTATTCAATATCATAGCGCCAAGTCTAAGAGAGTTTCATTTTTTTATCACAACGTCACGTGCAGAACGGGTTTAAATAATCTGCATGCTAGCCCGATTCAGACAGTAATCGGTAAAGGCTCATCAAATCCGTTGATGGCTGAGGGTTTGCTAAAAATCCTATGAGTATTATGGTTAATTATTTCGAACGAAATAAAAGAATCATAATAAATGATAAAAA
>JBAKGM010036677.1:0-19053 GCA_037177215.1 Asparagus racemosus
AAAGAGAAGTCAAATCAATCTTCTCTTCCTCTGTAATCGAGAGAGCTCGGTTGTAATTCATTAACATTCAATCGAAAAAAAAACTTTTTCAAACCTACAATCCCCTCAATGGGTCGAGGCGTTCCTTGATGGTCAACCTGTTGGTTGCGGCGAGAGTTGGCTTCATCAAAGGCATAGATGTGGATGCCGGAAGTATGGATGCGGATGCTGGAGATGGCCTCGGCACCGCAGCGGCCTTGGTTGAGGAGCCGGCAAGTCCTAGCTTCGTCGCCTGAGCAGTTGGCATTGAGACGCCTTCAACTCTTAGCTTGGGTGTCGGGGCAGGAATTGGAGTGTCGGAAGTCTTAAGCTTGGTTGTCGTGACCGCCGAAGCTAGAGCGCCGGTGGATTTGGGTCTCCATACTTTGCGATGTGTCGGCGGCTTCTCTGCCACCTCCTTCTTCTTCAACTCATGAGCTTGCTGCACCAATGCTCGTGCTTGCGCGAGGAGCGCGCGTCGCTTCCGGATGTGATCCTGAAGCGTGGAGCGGTTTCGTTTAACACGGACCCACTTGTTAGTTGACGACTTGGGGGGGCCGTCAATCTTCTGAGGCTGGAGTCTCTGCGTAAGTCTAGATCTTAGATTCTCCTCGTAGTAGACCCCATCCATGGATTGCATGGCCTTGGCGAGCTTGCGCGCCATGCTTTGTCGTCCCCTCTGACGGGCTCCCTTGGAAATGGCGGGCGCGTCGTCGGCGGTCATCTCGGGCGCTAGGGAAATGTTTAGATCAATAGGACTTGAAAATTTATTATCCACCCTAAGTTAAGTATGAAAAAATTTTATTACTTCAAATAAAGTTCTAAGTTAGAGCTATAGTATGGTATATGTTCGCGGGAAATGTTGAGAAAAATGTAAACTCGGTGTTATTCTCTCTAACTTATTTAGAAAAAGAATGAATACAATCTCTCAAAGTTATCCCTCTCTAATTGACTTAGAAAAAGAAAGAAATTATAAACTTCCTCGATCGGTTGCCCGATTTACAAAAGAAGAAAAGATCAACGGAGATCCTTCCTTTTGTTTAACCTGGGTTCTTCGCGGTGCAGATGGGAGCTTGAATCTTGTTACCTGTTGACTATCCGAGTGTCTTGGCTTGTGGAACGACATTGAAAAGAACTCGCAAAGCAAGTTTAGAACTCTAACGAGTTTTGCGAACTCAAGGACGAATTTGATCACTCCAAAGAAGAATTTTTGATTCTCTTTCCCATGGACGTCTCTGGCTAAAAGTCCTCCCTTCCAAATCCCTCTTCAGCTATTATCCCAGCTATTTATAGGGGATTAAGGTGTGTAACTGGCCTCTTAAATCTCTCCTCAGATCGTGTAAAGCAGTTTTGGAACCATTTACAACATGTTTGAATGGGTCAAATGCGAGGTCCGCGTTCATACGAGATCTGCGTTCTAATAATAACCTCTACGTTTTGACTTAAGAACGCAGAGGTGAGCTCTGCACTTGAATTTGGAAATGAGATGGTGAGTCATACGTTTCAGCTTGAAAATGTGGGGGTGAGCCCTGTGTTTGAGCTTGAAAATGCAGGGGTGAGCCCCACGTTTTTAATCAAATAGACCATCAATTTGTAATCTATTTTCAAAGATCATCATCTTATAATCTTCGCCGTGTTTTCTTGAAGTATGGGAGTCATTGATTGTAACTCCTGTTGGTGCTTATGAAGATTGTTGATATTGGGATTTCCCTTGGTTAGCACAAAGGTGGTTGGATTGTATCCTTCATTAATTGCTGTAGAAAATTCTTGAATTGTGGTATGGTGAAAGTCGTTACGTCGTGACCTTCATTGTTTGTACTTGATGAGGATTGACTATCTGTAGTGATTTTAGATAGCCTACAGAACCCCTTCCAAAGTTTTTAAAAGTTTGCAGTTGATTGGAACGAATTTTCGAAATAATTTAGACTTCAATTTAATTATAACGGATCTCCTTATCATTCCCATTTTCTTCACTTATTCTTCTCTGATTATATGACATGTGTGACAATTCTATTGGTAGCAGTAGGTCGTAGTAGGTGTTCCTGATACTAGGAAACATTTCAGCTTCGCCACGACGTTGAATTTCACCGTCAAGAATGCGTTGGTGAACCTTGCGCTGGAGCATTTTAGAATGCACTGGTGAACCTTGTGTTATGCGTTTGAAACACGGAGGTAATCTTTGCGTTATGAGCCTGAAAACGTGGAGGTGACCCTCGCATTCAAAAGTTAGAACGTTGAGGTGACCTCTGCGTTGGAAAGTTAAAATGCTGAGGTTACATTTGCATTCGAAAGTTAAAACGCGGAGGTGACCAGAGCACTAAAAAGTCATTTCCAACCCGCCTAGCAACGAAATGAGGGGATCGCGTTCAGGCGGGATTCTTCGAATCCTGTGCTGACTCGATGGCTCCAGCTGTTTATAAATAGACCGCTAAGGATCAAATAAAAAAGTCTACAGACTTTTGTACTTGTCTTCTATGGTCTTCCAAACAAAAAAAGCTTTCGTTTCATTCTTCGGTGATCTCCACTTCTATCGAAAAGAGAATGCTTATGGCTCCTAAGAAAGTTGCCTGTAAGCCTAAGAGGACTGCGGCTAGTTCTGGTGCGCTGGTAGCCTCGTCCACCGGTGGCACTGCCGCTCTGCCAGCCCCGCCGCCCTCCGACGTCCCTCTCCTCAGTGGTGAGTGTCAGAATTTTACTCTTGAAAACTTGTTTTGATAAGTTCCTGCACGAATGCAAGAGAGGGATCTCTGCGTTTAGCATTGAAAACAGGGGGGGACGACCTCTGCATTTCGAAGCCGAAATGTCAGGGGCTGACCCTCGTGTTTTTAGACTTGAAACGCAGAGTTGGACTCTACGTTTTGTGCTTAAAACGCAGGGTTGAACTTTGCATTTTTGAGTTGAAATGCAGAGTCGAGCTTTGCGTTTTCCAGTTAAAATGCGGGGTTGAGCTCTACATTTAGAATTTGAAATGCCGGGTTGAGCTCTGCGTTTTGAACTTGAAACGCAGGGCTGAGCTCTGCGTTTTGAACTTGAAACACAGGGTTGAACTTTGCATTTTGAGGTTAAGACGCAGGGTTGAGCTTTGCCTTTTGAACTTGAAATGCAGGGTTGAGCTCTGCGTTTTGAACTTGAAACGCAGGGTTGAACTTTACGTTTTGAGGTTAAGATGTAGAGTTGAGCTCTGCGTTTTAAACTTGGAACGTAGGGTTGGGTTCTGTGTTTTGAACTTGAGATGCAGGGGTGGACTCTGCATCATAAAGTTGCAGCACAAAGTTCATTACTACATTTAAGGACTAAGTTTTGTCATATACTTCATTAACCTAGTTTCTCCTTTTTTTCCAGTACGTTACTCCAGTGAGCCTCTGTCGTTCCATCACCACTTTGGACATGAAGGTGGTGCGAATGTGCCCTTCAGCTCTCACTTAAAGCTTCCTATCTTCCAGGATTGAACTTCGGAGCGTGGGGAAATCATCACTCAGGCTTCTCACGCAATTGTTCAGGCTATTGTTACGGACACTAACCTTGAGACTTCGGATCGTAGAATTTTGAAGAAGCCCACCTTCCTTTTTGGGGACTCGGTTGACATTAACACTTCCGCTATGTATGACAGAAACTACAAATGGCTTCGAAATGTTAGTGGCCGTCACCTCTTCCTACCTAACATGGAGCAGATGTTCCCAATCTCCTACTTCCATTATGCGTCCATCCCCAGAACGATGAATTGGGACATTGTCCATGAGCAGGGTGGCGTATCAGTTGGACAATTCACTTCTCATGGTGTTCATCCCGCTGGGTACAGCCGACAATTGATGACACTGAGGCCCGGATCTATTAAGAAGGACTATCCAGAAGGTGAAACCCCCAGGTTGGCGAATATATTTGCTAGGAAATTCCTCTCGGTGAAGGGAGAATTTCCTGCTTAAGGCTTTAGGACTCCTGAGTGGGTGCATTCCACCAGTATGGGGTGGTGGTCCCGCATGGTCAACTTTGTGATGGAGGAACTAAGCGGGCCCGTGAGAGATTCTGGTCTCGGGATCCCCATATTAGCGTCTCGTTATGGGATTGTGCAGAACCACTATGGCTTCTTTGCCATGCTGGAGCTTTACAACCCGGACACGTGCACTTTCTTTACTCTGGTTGGGGAGCTTGGCTTTGCATTGCACGAGATATTCAAGGTTTCTAGGTTACCCTTCGAGGAATTGCCCTATGAAGAATTTATTCCGGGGATGAAAGAATTGGCCATCTTGAGAAAGACCAGCCCCGGGATTTATGACACCTATTGGGAGCTGATGTGTCATTTCCATATTTACGCGCAAGTGACTAGAACGCGTGGGGGAGGTGTTAAACAAAGTTCTTGGGCCAATTACATATTCCAAAATTTGAATAATAAGGAACTGGAGGTGGCACACCTACCCCCTAGCGCACCTGAGGTGGTTAGTACCCGTATTGACGTGGCTACTACTCACTACATCAATGAGGCTATGGAAGATAGGTTACCTGCCTACACTGAATTTGATAGTTTCCATCATCAAGACAAGACCCCCATTTCCGACGTGGCCTTATTCGCCAGCTTTCTCATGCTTTGGTTGAAACGATGCATCGTTCCTACCAAGTCAATCGATGCTCTTGCTGCAGAAGTGGCCTATTCTATTGTGCTTTTGGCTTATGGACGGCCTCTTAACCTTCTCTCAGCCATGTTGAGTTGCTTGCAAAGCGGCTTGAGAGAGTTAGCCTCAGAATTTGTTTTGGTCAGAGAACAAGTTCGGATGGGGTGAAAACTCTCGAGACTCCCTGCCCTCGAGTGCCCTCGAGTTCCACTGCCTTACACCTATTTGGTGTCATGGTTCATTTTGCATTGCCCTTATTTGATGACCACACCCGCAGCCAGTGATGCTTCCGTTCCTCTTGTTCATCGTCTTGACACGGCGCAATGGACGGGCTGGTACTACGTGTTCTTCCATCAAATCTTATCAAAGGAATTCAATTACACCATCTTTCGGTATTTTCCCAATTTTGAGGGAGGCGCATACGGGGCAGTTCACCAAGACACCAAGGGTAGTAATTCATTTACTACTCTTAATAAAGGCGTTTTTCGGTGGCTCCTGAATATACGCCCGGGCTATCTTATCTTTCAGCAAGGGAGGAACTGTTTTATTAAGCCCTATCAGCCATATCACTTTTCAAGGCAATTTGGCTATGATCAGCTATACATCGGGAACCCTAATCCTAGTCTTGCGCTTACTGGTAATATTTATGAGGGGGCGAGGGCTTGGTATTACTCAGTGGCGGGTTGCACTAGAGCCACATTTCGACCACCCCACAAAGTTCCTAATGCTTACACTTCCTTGAGTTTCTGCACGTGGTTCCATGCTACGTCGCAGACTCCAGAGTATAGGATCTACACCTCCTACCTCAAGGCCATCCGCAAGATGTATGAGTCAAAGCAGAACCTTAAGAAGTCATCACGCTTGCGAGGCCTTGTCGAGTTTTTATCTTCCAAGCAAGAAGCTGCTGAAGGGGAGGAAACCGAAGTTGCTGTTGCACCCCGCCAAGTGTCTACGGTTGCTGAGGCTAAGGCGAAGCAGGCAGCAGGGAAAAGGTCTTTGACGGCAGAAGAAACAAGCCGCTATGAAAAACGAGCAAGGCGTAAGCTACTGGTGGAGTCCTTTGCCTCTAAAGCTGATCAAGGAACAAAGCTTATGGAGAGCGCTTTCAGGTCTGCACCTGATGTTCCTTTTTTAGAAGAGGAAGCATAGGAATCATCAGTGGCGGGCCTCTCTCATCAACTTGGGCTTCGCTCAACGGGGCCTGCACTGGCAAGTGGGGCTTCCTCTGACGACCCTATTGATGACGAAGGTGGTGATGAGTCTGAAGCAGGGGATGCAAAGTCTAGTCCCGTGATAGTTCCTAGCGCCCGTCTATCTACGGAGGGTCTCCCTAGAGCTGAAGTTGAGATGGCTGGTGGATCTCTCTCCTCTTCGGCGTTGATGCCGATGCAGGAGGCTTCTGGAGTTAGTCCAACAACTGGATTAATATCTAAGCTGATTACTACTGAAAGTCTGGGGAGGTCTTCCGAGAAGGTATCCTACGGAACTTCCGAAGATGATGACTATTGGGATGACCTTCCAATATCGTCCCCCGGTAAAATGTTTGCTTACACCCCCATTTCCCCTCAAGGTAAATGTTACCATCGTAATTTTATTCTGCATTTCTCTTTTGTATTCTTAACGGTTTTCCTTGTGTAGGATCTCCAACTAGAGAGGTGATTCCTCTACCTGATCAACTGGCGGCTGTCATTTCTTCTCCTGATCAGCAGGTAGCAACTCCAACCATTCTTGCTGAATTATCTGAATAGTATTGAACATTTGGGCGATGCTCAGTGCACTAAGTGTTGCTCAGATTGTATTTCATGCCTAGAAGGGGACTTGAAAGGACTCCAAGACTTAAAATGTATTGACCTCGAGGAACACATTGAGTCAACTTTTGCTAATGTTCGAGCCTAAGCTATGCACTGTTATGAGATTATTCAGAAGAACTTGGGTGAACTGGAAATATGAGTTGCATCCTCTAAGACTCAATGCGATCAATGGCAAAATGAGTTGACTTCCACGACCTCGACCATGCAGGCTACCCGAGGATCAGTTGCTGCTATTGAGGAGACCATCGCTCAACTCCAAGCGTAGTTCGTTCAACAAAAGGCCAAGCTATCTCAAAAGGAGGCTGATGTGAAGGATCTCACTCGCAAGAGTGTAGAGGCCTACAATGACTACTGCAAAGAGGTCCAGGCTTTGGAGGAAGTGAAAAGAGGAGCTGCAATGCTGCACGCGATGAGGAGGGATTGAGAAGAGAGACCGCTGCAATGGTGCGGGCTGCTCATGAACAAGATGTTGCTGAAGTCAAATCCTGGCTTGCATCCATTTTGTTGAGGGGACCATTGGCTTAATTTTGTACCCCCCTAATTTTTCCCTTTTTTTGCATATCATTCTTTTGCATCATTCTTTAATAATTTGAATAAAATGATACTATTTTGCTTTTTCGTTGTCTCTTTTCTGTGTTTGACACAATGAAAAACAAATGAGAATACCAGATGTACATTGTTAACTTAGTCTGACTATATACTTGCAGTTTGAACAAGATTTTGTGGACTTATCGCTCTATTGATGAGAGTCGATAAGTTTAGGTTTTGTGATTTGAACAAGGCTCAGGGCTTGTGGTGTGAACAAGGCTGTGGGGCTTGTGGTGTGAATAAGGCTCAGGGCTTGTAGTGTGAACAAGGCTGGGGGGCTTGTGGTGTGAACAAGGCTCAGGGCTTGTGGAGTGAACAAGGCTCAGGGCTTGTGGTGTGAACAAGCAGGGTTAATAAGCTAATCGTGATATAAGCGAGTTTGAGGACTTATCATTCTATTGAGGAGGATTGATAAGTTGGTTGCGATTTAAGTAAATTTGAGGACCTATCATCCTATTGAGGAGGATTGATAAGTTGGTTGCGATTTAAGAAAATTTGAGGATCTATCATCCTATTGAGGAGGATTGATAAGTTAGTTGCGATTTAAGCAAATTTGAGGACCTATCATCCTATTGAGGAGGATTGATAAGTTAGTTACGATTTAAGTAAATTTGAGGACCTATCATCCTATTGAGGAGGATTGATAAGTTGGTTGTGATTTAAGCCATTTTGGACCTATCATCCTATTAAGGAGGATTGATAAGTTGGTTGCGATTTAACCCATTTTAGACCTATCATCCTATCGATTGCCTGAAACTTGTTAAACTGAATTTAGGCTTTATGGGGACGATAGTTGTCAAGAAGATGACATCAAATTAACCTTGTAAGGGTGGAGGGGGAGTCTCACCTGTACGCCTTTAAGGTTCTCCAGAGTTTGACTGACTCTTTGTTAAAGGAGTTTTCAGGTCTAAAAATTGGCTAAGTGTTAGACTCAAAATGTGGAGGTGAGCCTCACATTTAAGATTTGAAACACTAGGGTGATCCCTGTGTTTAAGAATTAGAACGCGGAGGCGAGCTTCACGTTTTGGGTTTTGAAACGCTTAGGTGATCCCTGCGTTTGATAATTAGAACACAAAGATGAGCCTTGCGTTTTGGGTTTTAAAATGCTAGGGTGATCCCTGTGCTTGAGAACTAGAACGCAGAGGTGAGCCTTGTATTTTTAGAAGCTGAATCGACATAAACGTGACTGTTGCACTATAAATGAGGATTTCCCCTCGATTCAGTATAAATAGACCTTGAAGGTAAAATTTGAAAAATTACCAGCGGTAAAATTACGAGCTGCTCGTCTTCTTTGTAGTTTCGAGAGATTTTGTTCTTGTATTCTCAAAAACTCTTTTCGCATTTTCCCCATCTTTGACCTTCAAATTATCTTCAATGGCTCCAAAAAGGGTTGTTAGTAAGATCAAGAGAGTTGTTCAAACAACTCCAAGCATAGCGCCAGACGAGGCTTCCGGTGGCCCATCGATTTTGGTGGCGTCGTCGCCATTGCAAACCCCCTTGCATAGAGGTATGTTAGGGTTTTCAAACCTATTTTGATGGGTTCAAATTCTTGAAGAACTCAATGTCGAACTCCACATTTTGCATTTAGAACGCGGATTTGATAGACGCAAGGTTGACCTTTGCATTTTATTGGTGAGACGTGGGGTTAACCCTTGTGTTTTACACTTGGATTGCAAAGTTGACCATTGCATTTTCTGCAGTTAGCACGCAGGGCTGACCCTCACATTTTATGCTTGGAAACACAGGGTTGGCCTTTATGTTGCCATAGTTGAAACGCAGAGTTGACCCTTGCATTTTATCCTTGGAAACGCAGGTAGGCCTTTGTGTTTCTATAGTTGAAACGTAGAGTCGACCCTTACGTTTTATACTTGAAAACGCAAGGTTGGCCTTTGCGTTTCTATAGTTGAAATGCAGAGTTGACTCCTGCGTTTTATACTTGGAATGTAGGGTTGGCCATCATGTTTTAATTTGGCCATCTTAGGTTCCCTTGTGATTTATTCCCTTTCTCAGGTTTTTATCTTCTTGTATTTGCAGTTCTCAATGCTGACAGGCCGCTTTCTTTTGAACACTAGTTCGGGCATTCGGGTTGGATGGACTATAACGTAGCTTTTGGACTTTGCTAACAACTTCCCATGACTAGAGATGATTCTTTGGGAAGTGTGATGATGATTCATCACGTGAGGCATTCAACCTTCAGGGCCATTATCATTGATGTAGATCTTGTGGTGCCGATAGGCCGTGATCAAATCAAGAAGCCAGAGTTCTTCTTTGGAGATCGTATTGAGGCAAATGATGATATGATCTATGTTGAAGACTACAAAGTGCTGGGTTAGGTTAATGACCATTTCCTCTTTTTGCCCAGCATGGAGTGGATTTACCCACTCTCATATTTCCAAAGCGTCTCATGCGGCAGGCATTTGGACTAGGATTTGGCCGAGGAAAGAAGCAGAGTCTCTGTTGGGACTCTAACTCGCTAGGCAGTTCGTAATCTTGAGGTGAAGGGTTTAAAGCCTGGAGAGTTTCTCAGAATAGACCCTAGTCGGGAAAGTACCGTTCTAGCCAATATTTTTATTTGTTAATTCATCACCGCTCAAGGCGAATTACCTGCTCAGGAGTTAGAGCCCCTGGGTGGACATACTCCCTTGATGGGGGGTGGTGGGCTCATATGATTGATTTCGTTATCAACGAACTTCGGGCGCCACTCATTTTTTCTAGGCCTGAGATCCTAGTGATGGCCATGCGTAATGGCATCATTCAGAGCTTGTACAATTTCTTTGCTATCCTAGAGACATATAATCCTAATACTTGCACCTTTTTTACACCTATTGGAGAGCTGGGTTTCGCTCTTCATAAGATGTATGCGGTATCAGGTCTGCCATTTGGTGAGCTGCCGTATGAAGAATTTGTTCCTGGGACCGATGAGCTTTCCATCCTGAGGACGGTTTATCCTGAGATTTATGCTACCTTTTGGGAAGTGATGTGTCACTTCCATATATGTGCCTAGCTAACTGAGTTACGGTCAGGCGGTGTTAAACAGGCGTCTTGGGCTGAATATTTATTTCAAAATCTGCACAACAAATACGCAGTAGTGACTTGTCTTCCAGTGAGCTCCTCCGAGGCCATCACGGCCCGCATCAATGCCTCTAGTGCCTCAAGGTTTAAGAGTTTTCTCTATCAAGTGGAGACTCCTATTTCTGATACAGCACTGTTGGCTAGATTTTTGATGATCTGGCTGAAACGTTGCGTGGTTCTCTCTAGGCCCATAGAATCTATCCTAGTCGTGGTGGTATGCTGCGTAGTGCTTTTAGCTCACAGGGGGCTAATAAGTCTCCTTTTGGCCATGGTGAGCTGCATGCAATACGACTTATAGGAATTAACCTAAGAATTCCTGGATGTAAGAGAAATTGAGCTGAAAGGGGATAAGAAATTGAAGAACCCCCAGCCGCGTGTACTAGTGTTGTACACTTATTTAATAACCTGGTTTGTTATGCACTGCCCCTCATTAATGACGGGGTTAGTGGCGCTGAGAATCTAGTCGTCCCATTTGTACAGTGGTTTAAGTCAGCCTAATGGACACATTCATACCTAGTTCTGGCTCGATAAATTCTGTTGAAAGAGGATAACTATCAAGTCTTTTGCTGCTCTCCTGATTTTGACGGGGTAGAAGAGCAATGCCATGTGTTCATGGATGTAGCGCTCGGTGACTTCACCTCTTTGCTGGAGGGTATCTTCTGGTGGCTCATCACCATCAGGCCTAGGTACTTATTCTATTGTTTGAAGGACCAATACATCATCGAGCCTTATTTGCCTAGCCGTTTTGCCCGACAATTTGGGTATGACCAACTATATGTTGGGAACCCTAACCCCTAGCTAGCTATTGTTGAGAATTTGTATGAAGGGGCTTGGGCCTGGTATTATTGGATGGCTGGCAACTCTGAAGTTGTATTCTTGCTGCCTTCTCCATTGCCTAGCTGTTACACTGTTCTCAGGTTTTGCGATTGGTATCGTGGAACTTCGCAAATTCTTGAATATAATGTATAGACTTCTTGTTTAAAGAACATTAGAGAGATTTATGAATCTAGAAAGGATTCAAAATTGACTCGTCTCAAGGGTATTGACGAGTATTTGACCACAGAGGAAGCATTTAGAGCCAGCAAAGTTCAAAAGGAGGCCACGGGAACTGAGGCACACGAGGAGAAAGCGGTCGGGAAAAGGGTTCTCACTACAAAAGAAGTGGCCCATTATGAGAAGAAGGCTCGTGAGGGAATAACGACTAGATCATGTTCTCATCATGGGCCAAAGCTTATGCAAGAGGCTATCAGATCTTCCCCCACGATACATACAAGTAAAGACGAAGAGACGCCGTCAGATTCAACGGGCTCTGACACTTTTTAGTAACAATCTTGTGTCACTTTTTTGTGCACAATATTCTGACTCATAACAGGCAACTTGATCGAAAGGAGCTAAAAGTGTGATATTGATGTAGTGACAATCACACTATTAAAGTGTTACAGGACTTTTTATTTTCACTCTAATGCATTCTAAACAATCAACTCCCAACACGAGTGAATATAGTCTTGGGGCCTACGGGTAATATTTCTTGAGAAATTTCTCATTAATCGGCATCATGAGTCTATCACCCTTTTGATCGATGACTTGATATGCTCTATTTTAATAGACCGTAACTATTACAAAAGATCCTTCCCATTTAGGGTTGAACTTCCCTTTAGTGTTACGTGTCATGACCATAGGTCAGCGGACTGCTAAGACAAAATCACCTTTCTTAAAGATCCTTTATTTAACCTCCCTATCATAAGCTTTAGAAATTAGAGCTTGATATAGCTTTGATTTGTTGTTGAGCTTGAAGTCGTTTATCACTTAACACTTCTAACTCTTGAAGGCGTAGTTGATGTTGCTCTTCATTCGTCATTCCAGTCATAGAAGCAACTCTTAGAGAATGGGATCTTGATTTCCAAGGGTAAAACTGCTTCACACCCATAAACCAAAGAGAAGGGAGTAGCCTTTGTCAGAGTTCTCACCGTTGGGCGGTAAGCCCATAAACATTCACCCAATCTCTCATCCCAATCACGTCGACTCTTAGAGAGAAACTTCTTTAGAAGTTTCAAGATGGTCTTGTTGAAACCTTCTGCAAGGCCATTGGCTGGGGGATAATACGCTGTCAAAGCGATGCTTTGGATTCTGAACTTTATCGCAGAACCTCTAGAATCTATAGCTAACGAACTGTGTTCCATTATCATGGACTATTCACCGCGGTACGCAAAGCGATAGATGACGCGATACTTAATAAACTTGATTACGTTGGCAGTTTTGACTTCCATCAAAAGAATAACCTCCGTCAACTTGAAAAAGTAGTCAGTTATAGATAGGATAAATCGATGTCCTTTAGATGTTGGTGGTGAAATAGGCCCAACAATATCAATCCCCCACATTTCGAATGGCCATAAAGAAGATGTTGGATGCAGATTTCCTGGCGCTTGATGAATGAAATCACCATGGATTTGGCATGCATGACATCGCTTAGCATAGTCAATGGCATCCGCTAACATCTTGGGCTAATAGTAGCCGATTCTTCAGAGTCAATCTCTCAATTTATTCCTAGGTTGATGAGCTCCACACATCCTGTCGTGGGCTTCTTTTAGAGCTTCTCGTGCCTCTTTTCGGGAGAGGCAACAAAGCAGAATTCCATCATGTGACTTGCGATACAAGGTTCGGGAAACCGCATTATAGTAAAATCAAATGGCCATCCATTTAATGGAGGCCGCTTCTTTGGGGTTATCCGGTAGAATCCCGTACAAGACGTAATCGATATAAGGGAATCGCCAATCCCTTGGTTCGAGTTCAATGGAAGTTTCACAAACATTCCCTTTTGTTAATGCTTCTGAATTTTCCTCTGTAGGAAGTCTGGGAAAATACAAATCACACCCCGCAACAAATATTACCATTTCAACCTTTGGTGGTAATGCCAGTGAGGTTGCTAATGAAGCCAAAGCGTCTGCATATGCATTCTAAACTCGCGGAATGTATCCTATGAAGAAGCCTTCGAACTTTCAGGCTAATTTTGGGACCGCTGAATGATAAGGGATTAAATCTTCATTGTGTACCTCATATTCTCCTCGAACTTGATTTACGATGAGTTAAGAATCACCATAAGGCTCCAGGTATCGAATGTTGATTTCCTCAGCCAGTTGCATTCCTAATAATAAAGCATTATACTCCGCTACATTATTGGTGCATGGCTCAATTAAGGAGAGCCCCCTTGGGATCACGTGGCCATTTGGAGAGATGAGTACAACTCCCACACCGGCTGTAATTCCTTCCTCTAGTCCTGCTCTAGATGCTCCATCAAAGAATAGCTTCCATACTTGAATAACTTCTTGAGTTACGCAAGCTTCAGCTATCTCATCTGGTAAATCTTCATGCAGCTTGGAAGAATCAGAGACTGGATAGTCTGCTAAGAAATCTGTTAAGGCCTGTCCTTTAATAACCTTCTGAGGCATAAATCTCATGTCATATTGTGATAGGAGTATTGCCCACTTTGCTAAATGGGAATTCAATGAGGAAGGCTTTGTCATGAGTACCCTCAGGGGATTTACTTTGGAAATGACATGTATTGTCTGTCTAACCAAATAATGTCATATTTTCTGGATGGCAAATACTAAGGCCAATCATTCTTTTTCTACCGGCTTGTATCTATGTTCAGCTCCAATCATGGTTCGGCTAAGGTAATAGATCGCTTGTTCGCGTCCTTGGTAGTCGTTTTGTGCTAGCAGGGCTCCAAGAGAATGGTCCATGGCCCTTACATATAACAGGAATGATTTTCCTGATACCGGGGCCATGAGGACTGGCGATTGCGTGAGATATGTCTTGATTTCTTCAAACGCCTTTTGGCAACCTTCATCCCATACGAATGAAACCCCTTTCTTCATTAATTTAGAGAAGGGTTGACACCGACCTGAAAGATTTGATATGAATCTTCGGATGTATGCTAACCTACCTTGTTGGCCTCTGAGCTCTTTGATAGTCCTTGGTGGCAGCATTTCTTGGATGGCGCGAACCTTTTCTGGATCAAGGGAAATCTATTGGGATGTAACTATAAATCCTAAGAATTTGCCACTAGATACTCCTAGGGAAGAGTTAGTGGGGTTCATTTTCAGTTGATGTGCTCCCATGATATCTAACATGATCTTCAAATCTGAAAGATGATCATCTTTCTTTCTGCTCTTCACAACAATGTCATCTACGTAGCACTCGATCTTCTTGCATAAATGTTGCTGAAAAATTGTGCTCATTGCACTTTGATAGGTTGCTTTGGCATTTTTCAAACTGAAAGGTATTACCGTGTAACAAAATACCCCTAGTGGCATCCTAAAGGTTGTGTGCTTCGCATCTTCATGGTATATTTTTATTTGATTATATCCTGAAAATCCATCCATAAAAGACATCCTCTCATACCCACAGGTGTTGTCAATTATAACATCCGTAATGGGGAGTGGAAATTCATCTTTTGGACATGCCGCGTTCAAATCACGAAAATTGATGCATATTCAGATCTTTCCATTTTCTTGGGTACAATAACAATATTGGCCACCCTATCTGGGTGTTGTTCTTCCCTGATGAAACTTGAATCAATGAGCTTTTAGATTTCTTCTACAATTGCTTTCATAATTTCTGGACAGAACCTGTGTTGCTGTTGCTTAACAACTTTCACATTTGGGTCAATATTAAGACGATGCAAGGCTATTTTTGGATCAAGCCTAGGCATATCTTCATAGTTCCAAGCAAAGATGTCAATGTACTCTCGGGCGAGGGGCACCAGTTCTTCCTTCTCATACTGTGACAAACTTTCACTGATGAAGATTAGTTTGGGATTGGCTTCGTCTCCCACATTTATTTAGATCACCTTGTCTTCGGTGGGCAGTTCTTGTTGTTTGAAACACATATCCCACAAAATGTCAAGGCATTTAATCCGAGGATAATCGGTTGATTGAATCCAATCCTCATCGTCATCTTCCTCGTTGCTTGGATGATGGGTCGAGGCCATGTTTACAAACAAGCCTCCGAAGACTGCTCCAACACTTACGTCGGAATCTCATGTTGACATTCCAGATGAATGGTCTTGCTTGAGGCAGTGACCTACTTCATCTTCTTCTGGCGAGGGTGTTGTTATATACCCTAGCCCTCTTCGGGTCTTGTGATAATAATATTGGGTTTTACCTTCAGGAACAGTATATTGAATCGGGGTTCGTCTTCCTTTCCCAAAGTTTAAACCCTCTTGTTTAAGAAATTTGTATCCAATGCTTTTCATTATGTGGCGAGTATTAGACTCGTAATAATGGAACTGAGGAATTGCTTGGTCTTCCTCTGAGATCTCCGGGTTGAGTATTTCAGAGTCAACTCTTCTGAAATAAATTGATTTCTGGCCTTTCTTTTTAGACGGGACCATAAAGAATGCCTTCTACACATCTTCCATTCTTTCGAATGTAGAGAAAGATTTTGTGAGTGGTAAGTCTAGCAATTTTTCACCGTATAACACATGCCATGGCTCCGATCCTGTACCTGCATCTATTTCTTCACATGCAGATGAGACATCAGATAAGTAAACCAAACTAAAATCTTCATTAATGTACCACTCGCCCTCACTCGGTACATATTCTTTATTAATGAGCCTACTAGGGTTTTCTACATTTAGCTCCCACGGACACTCGTCCTCGAGTTCGGGCTCTATATCCTCTTCGTTGCCGCTATCGACAACTAGTTTCGACGATTTGGGTTCTGGGACATCCAAGTAGAAGACTGAATCAGTATGATAGCTTTCTACCCCCTTGAATGGCTGCTTCTCAACTATCAAAGTCTTGACTTCTCCTTCTTCATCAACATATTTCATTACTTGATGAAGATTTGATGGGACAATTCGGTTTGCGTGAATCCAAGGTCACCCTAACAGCAGATTATAGGACGTGTCTGCATCTATGACATAGCAAGTCACTTCTGACTTGAGATCCCTAATTTGACACCGGAGCTTGATTTTACCCAAGGGTCGTGAGCTGTTGGCATTGAAACCAAAGATAGTAGTCTGAGTAGAATTCAACTGATGGTATGGATTTCTCAAAACTTGCATGACCTAATATGGCATTATGCTGAGTGCAGAGCCTGGATCCACTTAAACTCGGCTAATCTCTGAAGATCTGATGTACCCCGTATAGTATAAAGGTCTGTCGTGCTTATGCTTGATTTGCATATCTTCTTGTGTGAATGATATGCATGGTAGATTTTGAATGGTTTGCAAACTTGTACACATGCAGCTTCTTGGAGTACAGAAACTTGTGTAATGAAGCTCTCTGTATCCGTTAAAGCTTCAACTAGAGCTTCTCTTGTGGACTTGGATAACCCCAAGAGCTTGTAAAGAGTGATTCTAGCAAGAATGTTGGCCAACTGTGCTAAAACATCGAAACGGAACACTTCTTGCTGTAGGAGGTTCTTATTGCACCAAGCCTCCTTTGACTTTCCCTTATTGATTGGCTTTTTGGAGATGGAACCCCCTGCCTGATCGATTTGTTCTCTAGATTCCTAGGTGATTTGATCATATCTTTTTAAGTATGTCTTTCCTGACCTCGTGCCTGCTCCCGGATCCGCTTCTTGGTCAGCAGCCAAAACAATCTCTTCTTTTTCCTAATCGGTAAGAGGAACCAAGTCATTATCATCTTCATTTATGGACGGACTAATCATATTGGAAGATTTAGCCTTATTCTTTCCTTTTGATGATACTCCCGTCCACTATTGATCTCCAATCAGGTCAGGATGGACCCACATTACTTCTCCTTTTGTAGTAGTAAGGGGTACCAAACCGCTACCTTCTTGGCCATGTCGGTCAAGATTCTTCAGATGTAGTTCTCCTTTGGGAATGGGGATGACACCATTAGGAGTTGCTACATGTGGGAAATCTCCGAACTGGATCGATATCATATTAGTGGACACAGTTTTCTATTCTAGTTTCAGTTTGAGCACATCGGCACCAACTAGTGCTTGCAGAATATCTTTAAAGATATAGCATTTCTCCATCGAGTGTCCGAACATTCTATGGCATCGACAGTAATTGGAGTCATCTACTTTCCCTGCTTTTTTGGGCCTCTTTGCTTCCGGGAGCTTTAATTTATTGTTCTTCCGAAGTAGATGAAATAGAGTATCAACATGATCCTCTTTGAAAGAATACTGTTTAGCACCCTTGGTTAACTGACGGCTTGCCTTGTTTTACTGGCAAAGCTCGAATACTGGTATCGGCGGCATATAGATCTTTTCTTCTTGGTCGAGGGGTATTGCTTTGACCACGTGGCGCTGGCTGCTCTTGCCTTCCTATTTCTTCAGCTTTAATCTGAGCAACAATTTCTTCTGCTTGTTCTCCCTGAGAAACCAATTGTTTCTAAGAATGGCACTCTGTGACTCCAATTTGAGACAAAAGGTGAGTTTGTAAGTTATGCCGATAGGTTTCCACCAATGTGGCTTGTGTCATCCCCGATGGACATCGTAAGGCCATACTTCAGAATCTTTCCACAAAATCTGGCTAAAAAAACCTTTCCAAATCGGCCCACTTCTGAATAGATCTGGCAGGAAGTTTCATGAACCATTCAAAGGCAACTCCCTTGAGAGCGCTAATGAATAGTCAGGTCAGTATAGCATCATTTGATATTACATCTCCTGTCTGCGACTTGAAGTAATAAATGTGCTGATTTGGCGATCCCGGGCCATCAAAGGCTTGCAAGGTCGGGGCTTTAAACTTTGGAGGGTAAGGAGCCGCATCCCATTCAGCGGGATAAGGCCTAACAACCCTCTTGTCCTGTAACTTGCTTCTGTTAGTAATAGCGTTAAGACGAGCTTCAAATTCATCCATTTTGGCCGATTGAGAATTTTGTTCGTTCCCACCCCTCTTTTCTTCTTCAGATAAAGACTCTATGTGATGAGCTTCTTGATCTGAGATTTCATACATTTTTTCTTTCCGCTTTGAAGATTGACCCCTCTTTCGTGCTGATTCTAGCTCCAGTATTGGGCCAGATATCTAAAATTGAGCTCCATCTACAGCAATTTGGGCCATCATATCTCAAAGTTGATCAATGAACTCTTGTTGTGATCGCATGGCCTCCTGCTGCGACCGCATATTTTCCTGCATCACAGTCTGATACTCTTCAAGCCTCTTCTTGAGATCTTCAGTTATCTCCGTCATATAGACAGCGCTCTCATGATCCACGAAAAAATTAGAAGATTGGGAATTTGCAATGGCTGAGTGTTCATCGTCAGGCCCTATCCCTTTGGCTAGCTTCTGATAATTGACAGGAGGTATAACTCCCTTTCCTGTTCGGGTGTGTTCGTAAATCCCTTCAAATTTATTTGATATTTCTCTAAGACTTAAAGAACGATTGGTATCTGTTTTATCCGAACTAGAAGCTGATGACTTCCCTTTGCTAACCACATTAATGGTAATTTTGGGGTATTCAGTCTCTGAGGTCTTCCTCTTGTGGAATCGTCTTCGCTTCTTGAATGGAGCTGTATTGGTCAATCGATCGAAAACCGGCTGTCTCGGCAGAGGCGCACAACATTGACATTCTGAGAGGACCGTAGCAATCAATCGTTCACATTGACACGAACGAGCGACTTGTTGCGTTGACCTTTCTCTTTACAATAGTTCTCTCAAATCAAAAACTTGAGGAATGTTGACCACTAGATCAGTGGTTTGACAAGGAACAGTCCTCTCATCATTTGATTAGGTCGGCTCTGGATTAACATGAATCTTAAATCCACGTTCATTTTTCCAAACACGACGACTCTCATCACATCTTGTGGTGTAAACGCGAGGGTCGTGTTCCCTTTGATTAACCCAGACTTGAGGTCCACGTTTTATTGGTGAAACGCGCCCTTGAGGACTGCGTTTTTTTGTAGGAACGCACCCTTAAGAGCTGCGCTCTATGTGAGAAACGCAGTCTTGAGGGCTGCGTTTTGTTGAAGGAACGCAGCTTTGA
>JBAKGM010036805.1:0-13739 GCA_037177215.1 Asparagus racemosus
AAAAAATCATTTTTGCAAATATGGCCTTAATAAAATATTTGAAATTATTTTTTTCTAGATTATTTGAAACTACACTACCATGGTTTATATTTCTTATATCACGTGCTCTATGCACTTGTAAGTTAACTAATCTACTAGAATTTCACTAAGAGATAGAAAAATTGAGATGGCATCAACTACCGCTCTATGCCAGATCCAAGTGCCGAGTCATCGCATCCCCACCATCGAGATTGTTTGGCAATGATACCTTTTCTTTGAAATGGGAGTTCCTTCTTTCACAATGAATCTTCTTCACTGTGGTAACTAGCAAAACTTTCTTTCACAAACAAACAAACCACATGGAGATAAATTTTTATTTTACTTGTTATCATTTCTTTGAAGGCACCAACACCCTTCCCTACAAGAACTTCAATCTTTAGCTAGCAGACCTATTCAACAAAGCTCACACCTTATAGCGACACATGTTTCTTCTTGGCAAACTACCCTTGATAGACCTAAATACAATTTGAGAGGGATTAAACATAGTAGATATGTGCATTTTTAGTTTTAAATTGGGATACTAGAACAACTCCCTTATAATAGTATATAAACACCTCAATACAATAAAGAGAACCATCCAATTGTCCTTCGCATTCTGCTTCTTAGGTAATGTACTATCGGAAAAAATTAGAACTAAAAATTATTTCAAAAACATTGTCAAGCATTTCACAGGTCAAAAGCGATAAGAGAACAATGATATGACAAGGAGATGCTATAGAAAAATGATTGTGAACGAAAAGGCATAGAATATATGAAAATAGTAGAAAAAGGAATATTTGCACCATAAAAAGAAGTAGCAAACATCACGAGGAGCATCACTAACTTTTCTAGATGTTCTGTGCAGGAAAGGATACGAAGATATCCAAAGTATAACCCTCCATCTGTGGCATATGCTATTTTTAGATAGGCTTTATGCCATGGCTTTGGACCATGAAAGCTTAATATTAAAGCTTGCAACATAGAAATAGAGAGAATAGTCAGAGCTTGAGAGAAGAACAGAAGGGATATGAATTGGTTAAGCAAGGTAATCGAAGGGCACCTCGTCGTTGGTAGACCACAATTGTGATAGGATCGAAAGGTAATTAGTTTGGTACTCTGCCAAAGGAGAGTTGCCCTCTGACTGCTTTAGCTTACAGTCTTGCACTAGTGCTTGATATGATAACTATCGAAAAGACAAGGTCAATAAAGAGCTCGACATGTTCTTGGTACATTGCTATCAACTATATTTTCCCCCTTTTTATTTCTTCTCTAGTCCAAAAAGAATATATACATATAGGAGTGATAGTCCATATGAAGAGTTCTTATTTTAGTGGAACATGCATTGTGCAACAATACTTGAGAAAGACAAAAGGAGAACGAAAGTACTAGGGCATACAATAAATATTGGGATATTTAACTATGTTTACTAAATTTGTAAATGGTTTTTCTCTCTTTATATGTAACCTGCAAACCCCATTTTTTAATCACGTAACAAGCACACGAAAGAAAAAATGCACAAGAATAACACATTAATAAAATGTTGTTTGATCGATCAAATTCGACCTACATCCATGGGCACACAAGAGAATTCTACCATGTGAAGAAAATTAGATTAAAAGAGGCACCAATCAACTTCTAATCTCTTACATAGCTGAAATACCAGCGTCCAAGCCCATTCTCATTCTTTGCAATGAAGCCACCTTGCACTTCACAAATTATCAAGGTTTCCATAACGAATATCTGCACACTATAGTTTGATCAGGTAAGTAGATAAGTAGACATTTCCACATAATTTTATCAAAGTACGTGCTTCACTTTTACTCCCAATATATACAAATGCTTAAGCTTCATCATGTAAAACCTAAATAAGTTATGACTAAAAACATCTCATGTATAGGCTATCGCAACATTCCTTAAAGCTTATAGATGGTGCACGTTTATTGTATGAATTGAAAAGCTCAATCCAGGTAAAATGCTCAAATGGACATATGTTTCAACAACTAGAAAATAAATTAAATTCAAAAGTGAAAAAAGTTACATTCTAGAGAAGTAAAAAAATGGAAAATTGAGGTGGTGTACGACTTAGATATTTTCTTTCTTTCTTTCTTTCTTTTTCTTTTGTTGTTATTTAAAGTAGACAATTATGAATAAAATTATAAGAGAAAAAAAATCAAATTTTCTCAACTCTCGCTTCACATTTTATTCACTTTCTTAAATTTTTTGACAAAGTGAAAGAGCAAAAATGTTTACGTGGCATCCTTTATTTTTCACTCAGAGTTCATTCACTTTTAAGAGGCCAAACAAGAAAAAGCAATGAAAAGATGGAGCCATTTTCTAATTTTAAATTCACTTTATTTTAGGCCCTCTTTTAGATAATAGTGAGGGCCAAGTGCAAGCCATCATGGTAAAACCGAACAAATACAACTAAGCCCAACCAAATAACTCACTTGGCACAGGTTATCTTACCCACTTAATTTCTAACCCAAATCCGATATCACTTCTCCTTCCCTTTCCCCAAGCCAACAAAACCCTAAACCCTAAACCCTAAAAGAAAACTTTAGCTGCTCTTTTATTCCTCTGCCGGAGAAACCCTAAACCTAATTTTTCTGCATGGGGTAGAAGAGAAAGCAAGTGGAGACCTCAGAAGATCCAAAGAAAGAAGAAGAATTGCAACCAGCGAGGCCCAAAAGGACTCTTTTAGGGTTTAAGGATGGAGCCTTTGTTGAGAAGAAGAGCGATCATCCAGTGTTCAGTAATACGGAGAAGGTCCTGGTCAAGTGCTCGAGAAGAATTATCTACAGTTAAATAAATTTTTTGATTTTTTAAAAACAATTGTGGACTTGTTCGTATTTATCTAGGTTTTGTTTAAATTTGGAAGGTATCCTCATTTGATGTTGAATGTTGTGTCTCTGTTGCCACATTATAAGAAAGATAGCAAAGTGGAGTCAAACGAGAGCAAAGGGGTTACTCTTAATGAGCTTGTTAAGCTAAGGAATTGTTCATATTGTATGTTGTTTGAGGTAGAAACTTAATCATCATATGAATTGTTAGTATTTCTCGTGAGAAATTAATGATATTAGGTAACTATGATGTGTGGTCCACATCCTTTAGATTTTATGATAATGGAACGTGATATGTACACTATTGTTGTCTTTTGTCATAGTTGCGACATATGATAAATGGAACATGATATGTACACCGATGTTATTTGCTAGCTTATTACTCTTTTTCATAAGTATCTTGCAAGTGGCGACATACAACATAAGTAGCCTAAACAAGTTCATGCCTATTGGTGGAATTGTGCTGGCTATTGATATTCCTAAACAAACTTGGTTTGCGAGGAAGGAGAGTGGTATATGGGTTGAGAGAGAGAATCTTCAGGAAGAGTGGGATATTGATAGGATTTAGGTGATTTCATTGAGAAAGAATAGAGGTTGGAATACTTCAAAGTTAAAGCAGAACATCGTTATCTTAGGATTTACTGATTATTTATACTTCTAATAAACCAAAATGTTTCTAGTGTTGAAAAGGAAATTTAATAGGTACAACATATATGGATCAATTTTCTTAAAAGCCTAAAAGAAACAGTTCCCATTATTAGAAATGTCTTAGTTTCACTGGGACATTTTTATACAAGTTTGAGGTTGGTAGCAAAGTGAAAATATATCTAGATTAAGGAATGTTTTGTGTATTCTATGAACCAACATGCTATAGAATATCAATACCACCATATAGTTGAATCATAGACTAAGTATCAGATGTTCCTTTATAAGTTCTTAGAATTGATGCTAACTAGTTTCTCCCTTTTTTTAGTACACTAAATTGCACATTTCCGTCCTATTCTGTCAACTCCTAACACTGTCTAGTGAGAATGGTACACTTAGTTGTATATTATAGTTATCTGACTCATTTATCAGTTCTACCCATCAAAACTTTTCAGTTCATGCTTCTCTATCCAAAGTACGTCGCTCCAATAATCTCAAATATATGGATTTTGTTTTGTGAGTTTAGCTCTAACGAATTGCTTTTCGCAGGGAAATCTTGATTGTGTCCGAATTTGTAGTGTTAATGGGCATTATCTTTAGCTTCCATATTACCAGAGAGTACTATGTGCCCCACTATGTCTGCTCAGCCCTTATCACATTTGTAGCTGCTGAAGTTCTTGAAGGTAATCAATCGCTTTTATTTGGAAGAAAGAAATTTCATAAAAACTTAAGTTGTGTTGTACCATCTAATTCTGTTATACATACATTTTTAGGATTTCCTCTTTCTAAATGTGAAATTATATAATAGACTGCTTTTGGAAAGGAAAAAGAAGAAGAAGAAGAAGAAAAACCTTACATTTTCTATAAAAGACTATCGAAAAAAGCTTCGTATACATTATTTTCTTTCAGAAGTTTTGTTTATAGTGTTCAAATTATTCTAGTAAATTGTATCGAAATGAAATAATACTTCTAAACTGTTTGCTTATGAAATATTTTCTAGTCTTACCCATCTTACCTTGTGTAAGCTAGCTTGCATGTCAGATTGCTAGAACAATGTTTTCTATAAAATGGCTGCATATCAATCTACATGCTCAGAGCTCAGGCTTTGAGTTATTGAGTTATACTTGCATTATGCATGAGATATCAGATATGATCATTATCGCCATTAAACTCTTGGTATATGATTAAACCCAGGAGTGTTTGATTTGTTCTTTAACAAGATGGCATGTCATTATTCTTGAAGCTTGCCATCTCTCTGGAAGCTTGGTTACTTATTGAGTAAAATTATTTGTATGCAAACGAGTGTCCAATATTTTGGATGTTGACATTGTATGCCTCAAAATAATTGTTTTCTTTTAACTGCCCAAATGATTGAACCAACTCTACCCTTCACTTTGAATTATTTTTATTTACAACTTGAATGTTTGAATTTTTACTTACAATAAATTTCAGAAAAAACCCCGTTAAGTTTCTGCAATTCTCTGATAAACCCCTTAACTTTCAAAGGGTCATACAACCCCCTTTATGTTTTGGGGGTTCTTAGAAAAGTACCTTTAACATTTTTCAATCCCTAATAGCGTAAACCAAAATTTTCACATGGGTATATAAAGTTAATTAGGTGGATGTTTTTGCTAGTGAAAATTTTCATTCACGCTTGTCGGGGTTATTTTTGAAAAATGATGAAAGTTAAGGGGGTTTTGTCGCATTTTAAGTGTAAAAGGGGGTTATCTGAGAAACTCCCAAACCGAAGAGGATTTTCATAAATTTATCCTTTTACATATTAGGATAAAATTGTCATTTCTTATCCTTCAATTATCTAATATTTTTTTTTGCAACTTCAGGTGTCAACCTCTCTCTCCTATCTCGAGTCATGTCATCGCGTCTTGCTCATGGAACATTCAACAGAGGGCTTCTTTCTACCGAAGCTGGAACCATGGCTCGAGTGGTTGTTTATAGCACAATAACATTGGCTGGTTATTTGGTGGAAGATCAGCTCCTCAATGTCACCCCTTCTTCCTGCGTTATTGATCTGTATAGCATCCATTACTGCAACCTTCTTCACATATAACAGTCTTTATTGACAGATAGATGATCTTCATCCAATTTTTTAGGATTGTACAGTAGATTACATAGCTTATTGACATATGTCTATTTAAAAATCTTGTTTCCGATTATTTTCTTTGCTCTTATGTGATGGGATTAGGCGCTAAAATATTTTGCAAGATGAAAGAGAATGGTATTTCATCTTGTAGTGACCTGTGTTTCTGAATGTTTGGTTCTTGATTTGTGGAAAATGAGGATTTTAGTCGATGTTTTAATTTTTCTTGAACTAGACAACCCCAGGGAGTATAATGTGGTGGTTTCTTTTATAGCCATATATTATTGATGTTAAGTGAATTCTAGTAGGTCTCTCAGAGATTATAGATAAACGGATACTAATACCTAACATGATGTCACCTAACATATGGGAAGAGATTGAGAAAATAAAGTCGAGTCTTCTTTTACATTTAAACAATGAAAATCATGAAATTACATTAGCTTGATTTGGATTTTAACTAAGATTATGGGTCATCTATATTGAATAGGGTGTAATAAGGTCTTGTATGTGCTGATACTATTAAGATAGTCTGACAGTTTTATGTTATTCATGTACATATACTTTATGAGGGCGAGTGTTGATATCATATTTAGGGTAAAAGGCCAATTTGGTCTCTATACTGGGTCTTCATTCTCAAGTTGGTACCTTAATTTTTTTCTCAACTTAATCCTCATACCACACCTCAGTTAAAAACTTAATCCTTTTTTAACATTCTTCAAAATTTAGGTGTTAACTTTTCATTTATGACTAAACTACCCTCAAAGGCTTGTTTATTTATTTTTCCCATGATCAACCAAAATTCAACTAAAAACACAATTCCATATCCAAACTTCAAATAAATCATGCAAGACAACACACAAACTATGTTCATACATATTAAGAAGAATGCATTAAACTTCAAAGTACCTAAAATGGGAGAAAATGGTATCAATTCGTTGACCCTCCATTTTATTCATCTATCACATTCGAGGAGAAAGAAAGGAGGAAAAGGAGGAGGAGAAAGAGACTACAATTGAAAGCCACCAAAGATGGCAACACTTCGGAGCCTTCGGCCCCGTCGATGCAATTCCTATGAAGAGTGGAAGTATGGTGGTGGCGACAGCCTCAATGAAAGAGGAAGCCTGAACACCGTCAAAAGCTTATGTGGCAATGGTATCTACAATATTACATGTAGTAAGGTATTGTTAAAAAGTAACTGTAGAGCAACCTCTTAAACAAACTTGCATAAGTTCATATGAAATAAAAGATTTGATAGCAAAAGAATCATTTCCTACTTACCTTGGCTGCATGCGTCTTAATGCACTCACAAGAACGCACTCAAGTATCTCAACCTGACTAATTTGAACCGACTTTAGGTGTAATGATTCTTCTTCAAGTCTCCTTCACTCGTGCACTTGGCAACTATGTGATTATCATTTTTCATCTTCTTGATGTTAAAACCTGTAACAATTGAGTTAAATGTGAACGAGAATACCTAATCGAAAATTCAAATTAAAACACAACTTGAATTTAAGTGTTTTGCATACATGAAGCATTGGACGCAGTGTTTAAGAACACTGCAATTCAATGTTCTTGGTAACCGAAACATTGGCTTGGAGCATTTTAGATCACCCGAATCGTTGCAGCAGCGAAGGGATGAGTTGCCTATTACTTGATGGCTCATACTTATCTTAATTGTGCTTCCTCGTTGACAATAATTATAATTAAATGCCTGTTATTTAACATTTTCCTTCATTACAGGTATTGTCATAAGTCGATGTCTCTTAATTATTCATGCTTATTAGTGTTGTGCCAATTTTCTCCGTATACTGTAAAGTTTCTTATTCCTCTTTTTTGGAAAGTTGAAACTGAGTATGTATCTTCTAATTAGTCGTATTATTGAGTGTCTTAAGAGGCATTTACCATATTATTGAGAGAGAAGTCATCCATCGTTTCTTGTATTTATGACTATATCATTAGGTGTCAACAATAGGAAGATGGTGTGGGGGCATAGAGCTATTTGTGATTTTCCTTACAGTGATGGATCTCATGTTTCAGATGTGCGCTAGAGTAGACTCTCCAAGTGGAACCAGTCTCGAGTGCCAACAATCTTTTCCTGAAGCCGTTTCTACATGGAGGATTGCTTGATGCATCAAGTTGAACCCTGTCACTTTGTTTAAAGATGTTCTTATGTCATCTGTTATCTTGAGGTGTTCCCATGTAGTCAGTTTTTTTAGGTATTTTTATATTATCGGTTCTATGGAACCCTACATATAAAAAGAAAAGAAAGTCAGAAGAAATAAAATTAAGAGAATACCTAAATTTTAGAATTTGGGTAATTTTGTCCTTTTAAGTTTTATTTAATTGAAGTTTTAATGGAAAATTAAAATAGGAAAAACTTGATATTTAATAAGGGGTTCAAGGACTAAATTGAGAGAGAAAAAATGTGTGGAGACCAATTTGAGTATGAGGCTCTGGTACAGGGACCAAATTGGCCTTTTAGCCTCATATTTATCACTAGAAAAAAACATATATAAGGGAAAAATTCGACTGGATTTTATTGCTTGTATTTGATTAAGGTAGCATTACCATGAAACACAATTTGATCAATTATCTTTGCTTCTTAAGTATCTAAGAGAGCACCAATTAACTTCACACCACCGATGAATCAAGTGCTATCAAGCCTCCACGTAATCACCGATGAATCAAGCAAAAAATGTAGCCCAAGAAGGCCAAGAACATATCTAGAATTCTGAAGAAAAACAAACCCTAATTTTATTGATAAATCACCCAAGTTTTCAATCACCAAAAAACATATTAAAAACCCTAATACCTAGCTTGCCATAAACAGCCTCTGTTTTGGCTTGCAACACAATTCCTATTCGTAAACAAATTCCTACTCCTAAACAAGTCTGATATGTAAACAAATTTCAACTCCTAAACTTCTATTTATAAACAAATTCCTGCTCCTAAACAAGTCCTATTTGTGATCAAAATAATTCTTATTCGGACTCTAATTCCTTCAGCATGTAGCATCTTATAGTTTTGCACCACTCGAGCACGATCACTCCTACACACGATTGCTCCGGAATCATATCATTCTCCCCTCCTTCAAGATACACTTGTCCTCAAGTGTAAGATTAGGAAACCTCTCCTTTATAGTTCTTCCATGTAGCCTCGTCCTTCATCAAGCCCTTCCAATGCACTAATAGTTGCCACACCCTCTCTCTAGTACGCTGCTTCACCCAACTCCTATAGTGAAGCACCTCATTAGGAACCAATAACATGTTACTCACCTGAATCAAATGAAGGTAATTCACCCACGAGCAGATCGGAGTCCCCTACTTTCTTCTTCAACACAGATTCTTGAAAAAATGGGTGCAAAAGAGAGGACTCTAGCAACTCCAGTTTATATGCGACCTCGCCAATCCGCTGCAATACTTTGAAGGGCTCATAATACCACCGTGATAACTTCACATTGAGCCTCTTCTTCATGGATCTTTGTTGGCATGACTACAGCTACAAATACACCAAGTCACGCAGCTCAAAGGTCACATGAAGTCACTCTTTGTCATAATATTTCTTCATCTACTGCTAGGCTTTAGCTAACTCCCTATTCACACCACGCAAAATCTCATCCCTGCCTAATAGCTCCTGCTCCACCTCATCACTCTTCACTCTTCACCGTTCCCAGCTCTTATGACTATAGCGTAGGCGGTGGTTGTCCATACATTACCTCGAACGGGCTCCTCTGGATTGACGACTGGAATGCAATATTGTACCAATACTCAGCCCATAAAATAAAATCCTTCCACCTCTTCTGCACCTCATAACAGTAACTCCTGAAATATTACTCTAAAGTGCAATTCACCGCCTCTGTCTATCCATCAGTCTGCGGATGGTATGACAAACTTGCCTTTAGCTGGCTCCCCTGCAAACAACTCCTACCAAAAGGAACTCATGAATAGCTTTCCTGATCAGTGACTATGCTTCTCAGAATCCCATGCAACTTGACCATATTTTCCACAAACGCCCGAGTTACGCTAGCAATAGTAAATGGATGCTTCAGTGGAATAAAGTGTGCCCCCTTACTTAAGCGATCAACCATGACTAATATAGCCTCAAATCCCCGACAACTAGGCAAGCCCTCTATGAAGTCCATCGACAAGTCCTCCCAAATCCTCTCTAGAATTGGTAAAGATTGCATCAAGCCCATCGAAGCCCTCTGATCATATTTTGCCTTCCAGCACACATCACACTCTGCTACTTTCACCTTCACTGCTATCTTTAGTCCTTCCCAATAGAAAACAAAATACTTCACCTTGACATAAGTCCGAAGCTAACCTAAATGATCTCCCTCTCTATTGTCATGAAAATGAGATAGAATATTGTCCCTCAAGCCTGGTACTCTAGGAATATATATATGTAGCTTTTGTAGAAAAATAGCCCATCTCAGAACTCATACCTCTGTACCCCCGGGTCTCCTCGCTCAATCCCATAACGAATATCCCAAACTCGCTCATCTAATTCCACAACCTGACGAATATGATCCCACACGCTCTAATTAGTTCTACTAATGGCATGCTAGCTCACCTTCTCCTTGCTACACATCAACCACAACATCGGACTATCCTCCTTTCAAGATAAACATTGGCAACTCTTTTCTCTTTCCCAAGATGATATAAAATGTCGAACTCAAACCTGAAAAGCTTCACCACAAACTTCTACTATTCGAGAGTAATAATCTTCAGCTCCAATAAGTGCTTCAAAGCCTAATTATCCTTCTCGATCTTGAGTTTTCTCCCCAACAAATATAACCTCCAAACTTTCACTGCACCTACGACTTACAATATCTCCTGAGCATAAGTACTCCAAGCCCTCTTCTGTAGTCCCAACAACATTGAAATATAAGTTACCAACTAGTGTAGTGCGGAAGTTGAAAACCTCAGAATCCACCAAGGGTTGTTCTTTGAATACACAACAAACTATCTCCGAATCCATGAAGAACATCGAATCCACGAAGAAAATATTCAAAGAGAAATTGTATTGATAAAAGTGATCCAATATTTTTGGGGTTACATGCCTCTTCTTAAATAGAAAAACAAACTAGACTCCTAATAAGACTAGAATTATAAAGAAATAGAAAGTATTAAATCCTACCCTAAAAAAACTCCCTATAATAGAGGAACAAATCAGCCCGACATGAATTAAAATTGAATTTGTTTCCTAATCTAAATAGACTCCAACTTTATTACTAAAAATAAACTAAATGCTGATTATTTTCAGATTTTTATTAAAAACCCAATAATAGTGACGTGATTTAAATGATCTATTAATCTGGATGGATATGTAACATCGAGATAGGTGATTTTCATATATAATATGTAAAAATCTGCCTTCTGGATTGAGAGATATGGTTATTTTTTTGGACAAGTAAATAATTCATCTGCATCCGCATTTGACTCTTTCCACTTCTCCGTTAATTTGCTTGTTACGCGTCCTACATCAGTCTTCCCTTGTTTTGACCCCAAGCTTATATTTGCTCGAATAGTAGCTTCCTCAATAAATATATTTCTTCTTCTACGCCGATCAGCATCCTCTTATACTTAGCATTGATTTTCTCTATTTGTTCTTTTACCTTCTCGGCTAGGACTTCTCCTGAATAATATTTATGTATGAATCTTTCCCACATCATGTGTATTTTATTAGCGGCATGTGGGTCTACAATTGACTTATAAAACTCCTCAAAATATGTTCCATGTTGCTTTTCATATTCAGATGTCAGAAGTATCATCTCAACCTTCTTAAAATTATTCACAACTTTTGCCTCCAAATAAGAAAAGTTTTCCTCATACTCCATACACAATTTTTTCATTGCCTTTGCCTCAAGCCCTCCAGCAAGCAAGTAACACATATCATTAATTGCCTCACTCGTTATTATATCCTTCTCCTCTATTAGGACAACATCAATATGTGTAATATTACTCATGACCACTTTGGGAATTCCATGCATAATATCCATCTTCACTATCATATCAGCACCAGCATCATGAATCTCATACATAATGAGTATTTTCACCTTAACAGAAATTTTTGCAGGGGCGGGTTCTTCTTTCCCGATTACAACCAAGTTATAGACCTCTTCAGATTGCTTCAAATCTTCTGCTAAAAGCCTTCTTGTCTGCCACCAAAAGTCTCTTTTTCTGGTACTTTTAATCTTGGATGGCTCCTTTTATATAAGAGGCATGTGTGCAATTTAGCGTCCATCCTTCTTGAAGATATAAACATTGTCTTTGCTTCTGTATGTGGCTCCAACATCAAACTGCCACAGCCTACCTAAAAGCATATGGCAAATATACATCTCGACCACATCACACAACACCTTATCAATATAGTTGCGACCGATAAAAAATAGTTACCTGACACACCACATCGATCTGCACATCATTGCCCTTGCAAATCCTATATTCACGCCTAACTTATCCACCATACGCTAAGAGATAAGGTTTTTGCTACTGCCACTATCAATGATAAAATCACAAGTCTTCTGCATCACAAAGCATCTCATGAAAAAGATATTGTGCTTCTGAGGTGGTTCTTCTCTCTTTGTTGCTTCTTCAGTCCTCTTCATAACTCCAAGATCTTGCTTAAGGATAGATTCAGCTTGCATAATCTCCGTACGATTACAGTTAGAGTGTAAACTTAGATATCGATTGAACACATAGTAATATGTAGGAAGAAAATGAGTTTTCATCAATTCCTTCATCTTCACCTATGATTAGATTTTTCACTTCTGCTGACGAGCTAAATCCTTACATAATGATTGCCATCAAAAAGTTGCTTTATCCTTAAGTTGATAGGCTACTTGCTTAACATTCTGACCTTCTGCAATTCTTAAGTACCTAAAAATCTCTCCACCACATCAATCCAATCAAGTAAATCCTCTACATTGAGTTTCCCATTGAAAGACGGTAAACCAACCCTAATCTTTTTAGTATCATATATATCTCATCATGAGTAGTCTCTACAACCATGATTTTTACATGAGGCTTCAGAGTCGTAGTTGTTACTGCTATATTCACACTGCCTCGTTAGATCACGTCTTTGGCAATCATCAATGTGATCTTGAACTTGTCCCAGATTCAGACACTCCACTACTAATGCAAGTCAATCCACGAGAGTCTTCATCTGAGTTAGGGTAATAGGGGCATCATTGCCTGCCATTGGATCGGAGAAACAAGACTCTAATACCAATTAACATATCGCGGAAGTTAAAAACCTCGGAATCAACCAAGGGTTATTCTTTGAATCCACAAAGAACTATCTTCAAATCTACGAAGAACTTTGAATCCATGAAGAAAATATTAAAATAGAACTTTTATTGATAAAAGTGATCTAATAATTTTAGGATTACATGTTTCTTCTTAAATAGAAAAATAAACTAGACTCCTAATAAGACTAGAATTACAAAGAAATTGAAAGTATGAAATCCTACCCTAAAAAGACTCCCTATAATAGAGAAAACAAATCAATCCAACATGAATCAAAATTAAATTTGTTTTCTAATCTAAATAGACTACAACTTTATTACTAAAAATAAACTAAATACTGATTATTTTTAGATTTTTATAAAATCCTGATTTTAGTGATGTGGTATCAGTGATCAGTCAATTTGGATGGTTTTGTCTAGTCGTGATAGGCGATTTTCATATATAATATGTTAGGATTTGCCTTTCAGATTGGGAGATATAGTTGTTTCTTTTCGGGCAAGTAAAATTCCTATGCATCCATATTAGACTTGTTCCACTTCTCCATTAATTTTGTCTTATAACAATTAATGCACTACAGAAGTAAGAAACCTTAGAATCAACCAAGAGATGCTCTTTGAATCCACAAAGAATTATCCTCAAATCCACGAATAACTTCAAATCCATGAAGAGAATAAAATAAAGAGGAATTTTAGTGATAAAAGTGATATAATAATTTTGGGTTACATGTCTCTTCTTAATAGAAAAATAAACTAGACTCCTAATAAGACTAGAATTATATAGAAATTAAAAGTATCAAACTCTACCCTAAAAAGACTCCTATAATAGAGAAAATAAATCAGTCCAACATGAATCAAAATTGAATTTGTTTCCTAATGTAAATAAACTCCA
>JBAKGM010036841.1:0-19021 GCA_037177215.1 Asparagus racemosus
ATAGTCAGTGCCTTCACTCAGGGGGAGGGTGAGCCGTCGACTCAGATTCCTCTTGCTAAGGTGGAGCTTCCATACACTTACCTAATGGCCTAGTTCATCCTTCACTGCTCAGATATGATGTCAGCGTTGGGCACTGCAGATCAATCCACCCCCTTACTACAATTATTAGAGAATTGTAGATGGAAAGGGCGAGAATTCTCAGAAATAAGAAAGCAATTGCAGATTCACAAGGGTTGGGTTTTCTCTAGATACTTCCCGCGATTCTCAAGTCAGCATGGCAAGTCTTTGATTGATGAGGAGAGGCCGAGGGCGAACCGGACCTCTCTTGATGTTGGCTGCTTCAATTGGCTGATGAAGATTAGGCTAGGTTACCTAACATTCTGGGTGAGAGATGAGTGCTTTATAGTGCCGTATCTACCTTGTCGATTTGCCCGCCAGTTTAATTATGACCAACTTTATGTTAGAAATCTGCGTCGACGGCTTCAGACTCATAGCGGATTAGTGGATGGCATCTGAGCATGGCTATGGAGTATGACAGGGTGCACTAGTGTTAGGTTCAGCCTTCCGAGTGCTGAGCGTCGGCCAGAGCTGACATTCTAATGTTGTAGGTGGTTGTTGGCAGCTAATGAACCCGTTTACATGAAGCCTATTACAGAATTAGCAGCCGAAGAGGCCTTCCGGGCTGATACTCAGATGATTCAAAAGGCCGCTCGGTTACAAAGGAAGCAATGCAAGACTCGTCAAATGGACGAGGAGGAAGAGGAGGCCTTCAATTCTGTAGGAGGAGATCATTCGGATGACAAGGATACTGGGGAGGACTTTGGGACGGGTTTGTCGATACCTCCTCTTTTTTTCACTTTCCTCTTTTAGAATTATTAGGTCTGACAGTAATTTGAAGCTTCGGGAATGACAGCCAAGGAGGTGGAGGAACTTCGCCCCTCTTTCTGGGGGAAGCCTCGAGTTGGAACTCAAGCTGTTAAGCGGAAAAAGTTAGCCCATAAGCCACATGCGGATCCGCGAGCTTTTGAGATGGACTTGGCTGGTGATGATCCTGTCAGCGAAAGTGGTAATGCTTAATCACCACTAGGTCCCTTCGATCATTTAATTCATTGAACTCAGGGCTCACACTTCTCCATTTCTATGCACGAGGATATGGAGAATGCGAGACCAGCTTTGATTTTCCCCATCACGATTTCACCTTTTCCAACAAACCTAGTCTCACACAACAGGTGTACGAGCCTTTGGTAGAAGAGCCTACAGTAGCTGCTAAAATTAGTGAGACTGCTAATGTTGGACCTGATTTAACAAGTCTAGGTACATCTATCATTGGTAATACCCCATTAAGATGGCAAGTACAGGAATTGAACGACGCGGAATTCATGCCTTCCCTAATTGTCTCTATGCTTCTTGCTCTTTTAGAGAAATTGCTAAAAGCAAACGTGGACAATGGGATTAGAGAGACTAACTCTACTGTAGGAGGTAAGCCATTTTAGCTGATCGCAGGCTCTTGATTCTGCTTTTTTCACTTATGTTCTCTTGTGTCGGAATTTTTGATAGAGGACTTTGATGAAGATGGCCTCCTAGTGGGCACCACCGTGGAAGACTTGATATATAGCTCTCCTCGAGATGGTCATCTTCCCGGTGATATATCACTTGAGTCAACAATTCTCAAAAATACTTAGTTTTATTTCTCTAAATGTATGGGTTCTCTCTCCTGTTAATTGTAGGACTAGCCATTTTTGACTAATACAACTACAATTTGATGAATCTGAGTAATTCATTTTGTTACTAACAGGAACTCATACTGAGGCTCATTGCTCAATTCCTCATTCTGATGCTCCTCCAGAATTGGCTACCATGGCGGCTGTCGTGCCTGATGAACATGCTGCGAGACCAATTGCAGTAGTCGGTGCATCAACGGCGGTCACCCTCCCGATAGCCCTGCTAAACCATGAAGCTATACTAATGGAAGCTTGTATGGGTTATCCAGCTAAGGTTGTCTATGCCGACCTTTGACTTAAGATTCTAAAATGTCCATCCCTTTTTTTGTAGGGCTTACATCTCAACTCCATGATCTGGAGAGGGCGTTGATGTCAGACAATGATCAGCTCGGATTATTATTTGTATGGAAGTCCGCTCGTTCTTTTCTTTCATAAACATGATGATCGACAAGCTTCTCTACAGTAGACTTTCTCTCTGTTAGTTCAGGCGGGTCTTCGGCCCTAGAACAGTTTTGATAAGGGATGCTGGTTAACTAGAGTTAGCCAAGGCAATTGTTGATGATCTTACTCGTTTGGAACTCAAGCTTCAGAAATTACAGGAGTTGCAGGCAGCAGGTGGTTCTTTGTATATAGCCAATCAAGCAGAATCTCGTCTAGAAGCATGGCACGATGCTCACGTTCTTACAGGACTTGAGGTTCAAATACAGCGGGACCAGGTAGATCAGGTTAAGACCGCACTTGCCGAGAAATCAACATCCCTGAGCAACATTCATTCTTGTATTGTATCAAGTGAGGCTAAGATAGGGTAGCTTAGGCGGGAACTTCAAGTGGAGGAGGAGAACTTAAGTGTCTTGGAGCTGACAAGGGTTAACGAAGAGGAAGCTCAAACTGCCATATATAAGAAACTGGAGCTCTCAGAACAAAACCTAGTTGAAATTGAGGAAGAAGCTGCGAAGACATTGAGCGCCAATGAGGAGTCTTTCAGGGCTGAGTTGCAGAAGGAGCTCCAACAAACTTACAACGATGAGTTATCCAACTTAGAACAACAAATCTTTTACCATAAACTTGATGTTTGAATAACTGTAATTTCTTCGTTGAAAGACTCGACTCTTCATTAATCGAATGAATTTCTATCCTCCTTTTTATTGTTGGTTATTATGATTTCTCATTTTATTTGAAATAATCAACTACAATACTCATAGGATTTTTGGCAAACGCTCAGTCATTAAAAGATTTGACGAGCCTTTACTGATTACCGTTTGAATCGGGCTAGCATGTAGATTATCTAAACTCGTTCCGCACGTGACGCTGTGCTAAAAGAATGAAACTCTTTTAGACTTGGTGCTATGATATTGAATACATAGGCTTCGTCTTCTTTTACGAGTAAGAGACTAACAGGCAACGCATGTTAGGCGTTGATTTTAGGGTTATTGGCCAACCCCCAGCCATTAACGGATTTGACGAGCCTTTACTAATTACCGTTTGAATTGGGCTAGCTTGCGGATTATCTAAATCCGTTCTGCATGTGATGTTATGCTAAAAGAATGAAACTCTTTTAGACTTGGTGCTATGATATTGAATACATAGACTTCATCTTTCTCACGAGAATAAACTACCTAGCTGTATGTATTAGACGTAGGCTTATCTCTACTTAGGCTTCGGGATAAAATTCCCCAAACTTGATTTCTGGCATCTTCTTGAATCGAAAAAAGACTAAATCGACAATGCGTGTTAGGCGTTGACTTATCCCTACTTAGGATTTGGGATAAAATTCCCCACACGTGTAAGGCGTGGATTGTGGTGTTATTAATAGTAATCTGCCACAAGGCTTTCATTTTTTTTACAGTTAAGAACTAACCAGCAACGCGTATTAGGCGTAGACTTATCCCTACTTAGGATTGAGGATAAAATTCCCTAGACTTGAATTCTGGTGTCTTCTTCAATCGGTAAAAGACTAAACCGGCAACGCGTATTAGACGTTGGCTTATCTCTACATAGGATTTAGGATAAAATTCCCAAGATGAATTCTGGTGTCTTCTTCAATCGGTAAAAGACTAAACTGGTAATGCGTGGCTAGGCGTTGACTTATTCCTACTTAGGATTCAAGATAAAATTCCCCACCTGTGTAAAGCGTGGATTGTGATGTTATTAATAACAACCTGTCACAATTTTAAATATGTGGGCTTTCATTCTTTTTACGGTTAAGAACTAACCGACAACGCGTGTTAGGCGTAGACTTATCTCTACTAAGGAATAAGGATAAAATTCCCCAAGATGAATCCTGAATTGAAGGATTTTTGTTGAAAAGATAAAATTGATGTAGGAAAGGAAGAATTTTATATTCCGTCTCCCGATGTTGGAGAGGAAGAATTTTATATCCTATCTTCAGCTCATCTTTTTAGGGTAAAGACGAACCCAAAACAAGAGAGGAAGAATTTTATATCCTATCTCTTACTCCTAGAGAGGAAATATTTTATATTCTATCTTTAGTGTAAAAGAAACTAAAAGTAGGATCACCACTTCAAGAAACTTAGGAGGTGAAACACTAAGAGTGGGATCTCAACTCTGAGAATCGAAAAGACTTAGATAACGTTTCACTTTTATAGAATTTGCTATCTGATCTGGAAATGACTTTCTCATGTATCGAGATGAAATTCTAATTTCAGCCCTAGCCTTGGGAAGGGGTGACCGAAGAGGAAAGGATGGAGCCCTTCTGTTTTTCACAAGGAGATTTTAGCATGGAAAGTGGACCTCTTTGTTCGTGAAAGGATTCAAGAGGGGATTTTGCTGGTGGATTGGACCAGAAAGATTTTTTTAGTGGACTCACCGTCAATGAATTTGATCAGTGAGGGAATTTATGGTGGAGAATATATTTAGGGTTATCCTCAAGGATAGTGGGTAAAATATTTTACGAGGAACTTCTCGTCAAAATGGATTATCCTAAATATACTAAGGATAGTACTTTTTTAGGAACTTCTCATTTATCGGCATTAATTGTCTGTCGCCATTTTGAGTGATTAGATGATATACACTGTTCGAATAGGCTGTGTCTATCACAAATGGTCCCTCCCATTTGTGTTCAAACTTACCATTTTTCTTAGAATCGAGAATTTTGGCCATCGTACAGTGAGAACTAGATCTCCTTCCTTAAAGCTTCTCTGTCGGACTCTCTTGTTAAAAGCCCTCGGCATTCTAGCTTGGTAAAACTCGATGTGTTGTTGAGCTTGCAGGCATTTTTCATCCAACATCTCGAGCTCTTCGAGATGTCTCCGATGTTGTTCTTCCGTCGTCATCTCCGTTGCAAGGGTGATACGAAGTAATGAGATTTGGATTTCTAATGAAAGTACAGTTTCACATCCATATACCAGAGAATATGGGGTAGCTCCGGGAGGCGTGCGTATTGTGGTGCAATATGCCCAGAGTGCTTCTTCGAGTTTATCGTCCCAATCACGTTTATTGGTCTTCACGAGTTTCAACAAGATCTTAATGATTGTCTTGTTGAACACCTCCGCTAATACGTTTGCAGTGAGATTATAAGCCGTCGACGAGACGTCTTGAATCTTAAACTTCTCGTAAAACTTGATGAAGGCATTGCTGACGAATTGAGGACCGTTGTCATGTATGATCCGTCTCGGCACGCCGTGTCGATAGATGACGTGATGCTTGATGAACCTGATGACATTCTTCATTTTCACTTCTTTAAGCAGAATTGCTTCAGCCCACTTAGAGAAATAGTCGGTAATTGTGAGAATGAACCAATCACCTTTGACTGACGGAGGAAAAATAAGACCCACAATGTCCATCCCCCACATCTCAAACGTCCAAGATGTAGCTGAAGGATGCAAATGCTCCGGGGGTTGATGCATGTAATTCGCATGTATTTGACATGCACGGCACTTTTGTGCGTACTCGATTGCATCATTAATCATCATTGGCCAGAAGTATCCCATTCTTCTAATACGATCATAAAACTTAGAACCAGATTGATGTGCGCCACACTCTCCTCCGTGTGCTTCCTTAAAGACTTCTTCTACTTCTTTGTTCGAAAGGCACAGGAGCAGCAAGCTGTCGTACCCAAGACGATATAACGTCTGGGTCTCTGCATCGTAAAAGAACTTTGGTGCTCTTCGTCGGATCGATTCCCTATCTTTTACATCTTCTGACAAAATACCATATAGAACATATTCGATTATAAGAAAACGCCAATCCCGGGGCTCCAGTTCATCTTTGGTTGAGTGCACCTCTTTGATGACCTCCCGCTTGTCGTCCTCCTCCTCATTATATATTGGTATAAATAGTTAGTGAGTTATCACTATGACTAATTGTTCAGTCTCAGGAGGTTGCTCTAATGATACTGCTAACGCTACTAATGCATCCACGTATGCGTTTTGGAGGCGCGGAATATACTCGATAAAAAATTCTTCAAACGAGTCCGCTATCTCGATGCCCACCAGGTGATATAGAATCAGGTCTAGATTCCTAACTTCGTAGTCCCCATGAATCTGTCTGACTATGAGTTGGGAATCCCCAAAGGCTTCAAGATATTCGACTCCCAGCTCTTTGGCAAAACTGAGTCCAATAAGTAAGACGTTGTATTCAGCCACATTATTGGAGCATGGCTTGGTTAGCGAGTAAGCCCGAGGCATCACATGCTTCCTCGAGAAAACTAAAACAACTCAAACTCCAGAAGAAATCTTAGAACATCCAGGGGTACATGCCATATTGGTTGCTCGAGAAGCTCCGTCAAAGTACAATCACCATATTTGCTGATGCGATGTAGTGTTGACTTCGTGAATTTCATCTAGCAAGTCGTCATATAATTCAGCTGCATCAGTCGTTGGGTTAGTTGCTAACAGATCGCAAATAGCCTGTCCTTTGACCGACTTCTGTTGCTTGAAGTGTAAGTCATATTGAGACAAGAGCAAGGCCTATTTTGCCAAACGCCAATTCATAAAGGCTGGTTGCGTCATGAATAACCAGACTAGATTTACATTAGAGATAACATAAATCGTCTATCACACTAAGTAGTGCCAGATCTTTTGAATCACGGAAACCAACGCAAGGCGCAGCTTCTCGTTCATCGAATAGCAGGATTCAGCACCCACTAAAGTTTAGCTCAGGTAATGCACCGCCTGTTTGTGACCGCTGTCATCATCTTGCGCGAGTAAAGCGCTCAACGAATGGTTCATCACCTTGATGTAAATCAAGAACGGTTTACCTGACTTAGGTGTAACGAGAATGGGAGGATTCGCTAGATATGCTTTGATATCCTCGAATACCTTTTGACAGGCATCGTCCCAGACAAATGACACACCTTTCTTGGTTAGCTTGGAGAACGGCTAGCATTTTCTGGAGAGGTTCAATATGAATTGCCGGATATAAGCTAATCGCCCTGTAATCCTCTGAGTTCTTTTAGATTTTTTGAGGGTTGTAATTCATGTATCGCCTTCACTTTATCTAGGTCAATATTAATACCGCTAGTGGTGACAATGAATCTGAGGAATTTACCGTTGGACATTTCGGGGAAGAATTTGGTAGGGTTTATCTTTAACTGATTACTCCGCATGAGATCGAACATTGTCCTCAGGTCTTTGATGTGGACATTTTTATTGCGGCTCTTCACGACTAGGTCATCGACGTAGCACTCGACCATTTTCTGAAGATGTTCCTGGAAAATCTTTATCATCGCTAGTTGGTATGCGGCGCCTGCGTTCTTCAGACCGAATGGCATGACCGTGTAGCAGAAGACACTGAGGGGAGCTTTGAACGCTGTGTGTTTTTCATCGTCTGGGGGCATCTTGATTTGATTATAACCCGAAAAACCATCCATGAAGGACATTCTCTCGAATCCACACATATTGTCAACGATAACGTTAGTGACTAGAAGAGGAAAGTCATCTTTTGGGCATGTGGCGTTCAAATCTCTATAATCGATGTAGATTCTAATCGTCCCATTCTTCTTTAGAATCGAGACAATATTCGCCACCCAATCTGGATATTGTTCTTCCTTAATAAAAACCTGACTCTATAAGCCTTTTCACTTCCGCTACAATCACTTCCATGATCTACGGACGAAACTATCTCTACTGTTTGCTTGACGGGTTTGGCATCCGTCTTGATGTTGAGACGGTGCGTTGTCACATTTGGGTCGAGACTTGGTATGTCTTCTTAGTTCTAAGTGAAAACGTCGATATTCCCTGATGAGAGCAATCAACTCTTCTTTCTCCTCTGGGAAGAGATTGTTGCTAATGAATATGGGCTTAGGGTGTGCTTCGTCGCCCATATTGATCTGAACCACTCCATCCTCGATGGGGGGTTCTCTTTGCTCGAATCGGTCTCCATATTGCATATTGAGGTGATGGATCCACAGGTCTTTACATGTTGGTATCTGCTCATCGCCCTCCATTGTGGTGGGGTCGGCTGTAGTCATATTCGACATCAAACCCTTGAATATTTCACCGATGCTGACGTTAGAATCCCAAGCAAAGGAATCAGATGAATATCCATCTCCCGAATCGGATAATTGGTTATCGATCAACCAACAGTATTCATCTTTTGAAGAAGATACATACCCCAATCCTCTCCTAAATCCATAGTAATTATTGGGTTTCCCCTTTGAGACGTGTGTAGTTTTGGGTAGGACTTGAGGACCTCGTCCAAAATAAAGACCCTCTCCTCACTCAAAGTCACACCCCTATCTTTCCATGAGATTCTGCGCTTCTTGACTATATCTGAACAGATGAGAGCTAGGCTTATCGTCATTAACATCCTCTCTCAAAAGTGGTCTAGTGCTGGAATCGTATCTCTTTTACCATAGACCAAATCCTTTTCATCACATGTTTTACCTAGAATGATGAACGTTGTCCTGAAAGAGTCCCGGATACGCTTCTGTGTTACACAAGACGACCGAATGGGCATGTGCAACTCAAGGTCATCGTACAATCCTTTCATCACATCAGTAAGAGATAGCGAGTACTCTAAATCATTATTTATTTCATTGTCGGTAAGTTGCCAATTACAACTATCATCTGACGATTCTCCATCATCAAGATTGACTACGAAGGGTACAATGTCATTTATGACAAGACCATCATCGTAATCAAGCCCAACTTTGATATCAGCTTCTTCGTTGCTGTCCGTGCATTGAGCCGATGATTCAGTATCAGACTCGTTACCGTAAAGGAGTGAGTCAGTAAAATAGTTCCCCAACCCCTTAAACGGTTGCTTATCCACAACCACCATTTTGACTTCATTATTCGTGTCAACATATTTTAGACACTGATGGGTAGAGGGGACTATAATATTATTATGGATCTATGGTCGACCTAATAATAAGTTATAAGAAGTCTCCGCATCAATTACATAGCATGTGACTTCAGACTTCAAATCTCCCATTTGGCACTTTATCCGTATTTTACCTAGCGGCCGAGACCCACTGGTATTAAATCCATAAATCACCATGCCTGTACATGCCAGTTTACTGGCAGGAATCCCGAGGCTATACATCAGGCAGAGGGGCATGATACTCACGGTGGAATCCGGATCAACTTGGATTCGGTTGACTTCGCTGGAGCCAATATATCCAGTAAAATATAGCGACCTGCCATGCTTCGAACTTTTCGTCTGCATGTCTTCCTTGGTAAGAGTAATGCAGGGGAAGTGCTTGGTTGAGAGGTTGCATTGCTAGGCTGAAGGCTCTGGTTCTTCAAGGCTTGGCTCGATCTGAGTGAGGAATACCTCAGAGTCAGTCAGGGCTTATTGTAGAGCCTCTCTGGTTTCTTTTGACAACCGTAGCAGCTCATAGAGGGTTATCCTAGCTGGAATGTTAGCCAGTTGGGCCATAACATCGAATCGGTATGGGGAGCTTGAACTTCCCAGTTTGTCCCTTCTAATCGGACGATTGAATCGAAGCAGCACTGCTTCGGGACTTGAACCTCTTGATGTTAGGGTTGCTTCTCCTTCAGTTTGGCCATGTCCTCCTTAGCGATCGCCTGCTGCTGTGATTTTTCAGCGCGAGTAGAAGGAGTCATCGCGACTCCCACCTCCGTCAGCGTCTTAGCATTTAGATTAGAAGCTTCAGGATACTGGTATTTGCACTCATGTCCGCTCTTGATGGCGAAGACTTCATGTTCCTCTTTAGAAAGTTAGAACGTCACTATTTGTTCATCATCCTTCTCCAAGATTGCTGAAGTGGCATGACATCGTTTCCCCTTGCCCTTTGATTTCTTCTCAGATGAAGAGGTCGCCCACTGATCATCTTTGAGCAAGTCAAGGTAGACCCAAGGAATTTCACCGTTTGGGGTGGTATGTGGCACAAGGCCCTTTTTGCATTGTCTGTAAGGATCATCATTCACCATCTTCATCCCTACTTTCACAACGGGCTTCAGTTGAAACCAAGTTAAAGGCACCAAGCCGAAGCTGAAGGATATTGCATTCACCCCCACTTTCTTCTCTTTGGACAGCTTTGGAGTAATGACCCCTACATCGATTAAGGCCAAGATCTTATGCTTGAGATGGTAGTACGACTTTGTTAGATGGTGAACCGCTCTGTGGAATGCGCAGTACCTCAGGTCTGTGACCTTATTTGCCTTCTCCTGATTCACGATCGGTAGCAGCTAGATCTTATTATTCTCCAGGAGGTATTTGAAAATACCGGGACCTCATCTTCCTTGAAAGAATAGACATTGGGGAACCTTGGTGCTGGCGACTTTTGATTTTGAGGTCGTTGCTGCCATAGGGGCTACGATTATTGCGGCACTCACTGTTGCGGTTGTTGCTGCGGCTGTAGTTGGAATGTTTGGTTTGCGCCCACTGCTTTCGCCTGCTCCTTCCTTTTGCAGCATGGAACGAAATTTTGTTTGTGAGCGTCTGCCGTTTGCTGGCCTCTTTCTGCCTTTTTTCTCTTAAGGAATTGCTTGGCTTGCTCCCCGCGCACCTTCAAGTCTCTCCATGTCTTGGACGGCGCCGTTCCTATTGCTTCCAGTACATCCAACGAAAGGTTGTTGTGGTGGGTTTGGAGAATGAACTCCTCAATTATCGGGTCTCGACAATTCATTGCTTTGTTTCAGAACTGCTTGACGAAGCTATCTACCACCTCTCTGTCCTTCTGTTTTTCATCCAACATTGTCCCGATAGATATCTCGGTATCATCATCAAAGAAATTAGTGTGGAACATGGTCTCCATGCTGTCCCAGCTATTAACGCTCCCCGGCTTGAGACGGCGGTACCAATCGAAGGTAGCTCCTCGAAGAGTGCCAACGAATGACCGAACCATCAAGGGCTCATTACCGGAAATAACCCCCAGGTGGGACTTGAAGCAGATCAAATGCTGAGTAGGTGAGCTCTTCCCATCGAACGGCGTAAAGTTTATTAGATTGAACTTCGCTGGATGCAGGATTGATTCTCGCTCTCTTGGGTACGAACATGGCCTACCCGTCTTCTTTACCTCTAGGGAGAAAATCAAAGTGTTGATCTTACTCTCGATGTCCTTTATCTTCTCATTTTCACTTTCGTCTCTGCGCAGGTGATTTTGAGAAGGGACAGCGATGTTGCCATTGACGTTCTCGAGGCTACCTCCCGCATTCCATTTATCAGGGGGATTATCGACGTTATGATCTTCATCCCTGTCCATGTTGCTATCCATTTGGTTAACGTCATTGCGACGACTTGATTCACCCTGGCGACTCGTTAGTGCTTGGATTTGCTGGTCAAGCATCTCTCTCATTTGCTGCATAGCCATCTCCATCTCGAACTTGAAGTTCTCCTTTTTCTTAGTCATAGCCTCTTCAAGCATCTTAGCCACTTGTTCTGCACTGATCATGAATTCCTCGCGGGGTTGTCCCTCGCTAGAAATTGTATTATCGGAAGCAATTGTAGAGCCAGTGTCTGACACTTTGTCATCTGAGGGTAACCCCCTCTGCACTTTGCTATAGTTGGGTTGTCTGATAGTCCGACCGCAACCGAGTCATTCCTTGAGATACACCAGGAATGGCACGTGTCGACGTCCCTTTGCTAGTCATGTTGATGGTGACTCTTGGCAATTCATCACCTTGAGACACTGAACTTCTTCTGCAGAAGCGCCTCGACCTGGGCTTTGGCATTTCGGTGCCGAGCCTATCAAAGATTGACACCTTCTTTGGAGCTATCTTGGTGGAGTTGCATTCTGATAACACCGCCCTGATTAGCATGGAGCACAGACAATGTGTGTTCAACTCTGGGGAACTCCTTTTTCTAGATTTACTCGCACCCCCAGCACGATCGTATAACTCGTCGGCATGAATGCCAGAGCAACCCATCGTGTGTTGGTACGACTTCTTAGGTGTAACATCATCATTGTCAGATGAAAATATTTCCTTCTGAGGATGAACCGCGTTATCAGAGCTTTCAAAAATGACTCGTCTCGACATTCACCCATGTGGGTGTGAAGTTTCGACGGACTCTTGAACTTCAATTCATAGCCTGGTGCGAGCAGCTTCAGGAATCTTCCTGTCGTGGCGAAGGTGGATGTGACCCCCAATCCTATGAGTTGTCCGGGACCTTTTCAACGGGCCCAAACTTTCCTTAACCAGAATTTCACCTCGATCATCATGTAACGGATCGAGGTGCTCCAACACAGTTTTCCTACTTTGGGGTAAGCCTGGGGGATCGACGGAAGCTAGAACAGAGTTGGATGGAGACTTGGATGTGAATGCCGGAGGCAGAATTGGTATTGGGGTGACCTTTCTTTGATTCAGGTTACCTTGTTGCGATCGAGCCTTAGCCAAATCAGCCTACAGTGGCTGGTCCTTAGTCGACGTTTCTGCCCTCGTCCGAATCATCATTTCGGATTTCGGCCTCCACACTTGGTGCATCTTCGGTGGCTTCTTAGCCACTTCTTCTTTCTCCAATATTCGGGCCTCTTGAACTATAGTCTGTGCGAGTGCAAGCAGTGCGCGATGCTTTCAGATACGCTCTTTGAGCGTTGAATGGTTCCGTCTGACGCAGACCCATCCACTTGTTAACGGCTTGGAGGATCTACCAACCATTTGTTGTTGGGGCCTTTGACCTCTTCTGAACTTGAGATCCATCTTATAGCAGATCCTGTCAACAGATTCTAGGGCCTTGGCGAACTGACGCGCCAGGCGTTGGCGTCGCCTCTGGCAGGTTCTCTTTGAGAGAGTCGGCATGCCATCAGCGGTCATCCCCTGCACAGAGGAGTTTAGATCTGCAGATCCGGCCATCTTAGATGCTGGAGGGATGCAGCTTACTATGACTTTGGCAGCAGTGGGGTTGGGACCCTCGTCTTGAGATTCCAGATCTGAGGACTGTAGGCATTAAAAATTGCCTATAAGTCCCCAACCCGACTCGTGACAGGGAGTTGACGTGCGGCAAGCCATTCGACAATCCAACAGTGACCCAACGCAAACAGTTGATGACGTGGGCTCAAAAAGCGAGTTGACGAAATGCATGAAGCGAGTCGACAAGGCACAAACTCAACTGTGAAACCTCAGATTGGTGGGAATCAACGAGATTGAACCAAGTCAGACTCAAAGCGACGGGATTGGGCTAAGAACAATTGGATCAAACTCAGAACAACAGGATTGGACTCGAAAGACTCGAGAACCGATGAAGCGCCGTAGGCAGCTCGGCAGCCGAGCCACTCTTTGGTGGCTCGGCCAAGGGCGAGCAACCATTTGGTGTCTCAGCCCAAACCGAGCCACCAAGAGGTGCTCGGCCACAAGCCGCCCCCCCCCTCTTTTGCCTATAAATAGAGAAGGAGGTCTCATTTGCGGGGGCTAGACTTTTTACACCGGACTTCTTGTACACGAGCTTTGCAATTTCCACAACTTCAGAGTTCTTCCCAACGCAGATCTGGAGACTTAGCGAGTCCTACGCATCGAGCAAAGGAGTTTGAGGAGATCTAGATTAGATCTACGGCTCATCCCTCCAGATTCAAACTTTGTTTTGATCCTGAGAAGAGTAACGATTTCGCTTGGTCGATCTCGTTTACTTTAGGTGACCTTTTTCCTTTGTGAAATAGTCCCGTCAATCCCGTAGATCTTGACCTAGATCTGATCACGCGGTGGTCCACGTGATAAACCCCAGCACTAGCAAAGATCCCACACAAGTAGGACACCGATAAATAGGATCCTGCGTTTGTTCAGGAGAAAGTTGTAATTTTTCTTGATTTTCATTATAACCCAGTCTTATAAAAAGACAACCTTTTTTTGAATTCATTTGTAATCGCATAAAGCTGTAATGAGTTCAAGTTCAATGAAGATCGGACTGACTTTTCCCGCAAACAAGTTGGCGACCACAGTGGGAGCCAACGGTCTCAATGAAGAGATCGCCGTGCCACACCAGCAGTCTAGATCCCGGTCATTGAAGAGGTCGAATACGAATTCGACCAACAAAAGTACGAGGAGTACCTTTTGTCCACGTCTAGATCCTCCTCTCCCCGCAAGTCCAAGATGGTCTCCGCTGCAAGGAAGATCTGTTGGGCCTCTGATTTAGAGTCCCAAGAAAAAGATTCCAGCCCCGATGCTGTCAAGGTTGTAGGTAACGACATTCCCTGGCCCTCAAGTTGGCCAGATCCGTAGACTGCATCCTCTCTACACAGGGGATGACCGTCGAAGGCATGCCTACACTCTCAAAGAGAGCTCGGCAGAGACGGCGCCAAAGCATGGCACGTCGACTCGCTAAGGCCCTACAGTCAGTGGATGGGATCCGCTATGAGACGGATCTAAGATCCAGAACAAATCAGAGGCTTCAGTCTCAGATGGTGGGTAGCTCCTCTAAGCTGCCAACAAGTGAGTGGGTCTATGTCAGACGGAAACGCCCAACACTTGAGGAGCGCATCTGAAAGTGCCGCGCACTCCTTGCATGCGCACAGGCCCTAGTCCAGGAGGCCCAAATGCTGAAAGAGAAAGAAGTGGCCAAGAAGCCACCGAAGATGCGCCAAGTCTGGAGGCCAAAGTCTAGCGCCCCAACTGAGCACCGGTCAACACAACCACTGCAGAGTGATCTGAGTAAGGTCAGGCGCCGAGGCCACCACCGGCGGGCACATCCATACCTTTGGCTAAGCTTGTTCCCGCTTTGGCTGATCCCGCAGGCACATTCCGAAGCAAGCTATCAATCATAGAGCACCTCGGCCCGTTGCACGATGATCGAGGCAAGACTCCAGTCAGGGAATGCTTGGGCCCATTGAAGAGGCCCCGGACTACCCATGGCACCGGGGGGCGCATTCACCTCCACCACAACAAGGAGACCCCTGCAGTTCTTTGCACTAGACTACGAATCGAGGTTCAAGAGTCCATCTAGACTTCACACCCACAAAGGCGAACGTCGAGACGAGTCACTTTTAGAAGCTTTGATAAAGCAGCCCATCCTCAGAAGGAAACGTTTTCGTCTGACGACGATGATGACAATGACAGCATTCAAGTCGATGAGTTGTACTATCGTGCTGGGAGTACGAGTAAATCCTAAAAAAGGAGTTCCCCTAAGTTGAACGCACATTGTCCCTATTCCAAGCTGATCAGGGTGGTGTTGTCGGAGTGTAACTGCACCAAGGTAGCTCCGAAGAAGGCGTTAGTCTTTGATAGACTTGGTACCGAAATGCTGAAACCCAGGTCGAGGCGCTTCCGCAGAAGAAGATCGGTGTCCCAAGGTGATGAATTGCTAAGAGTCACCATCAATATCACGGGCAAGGGGACATCGTCACATGCCATTCCTGGTGCATCTCAATGAATAACTCAGTTGCGGACCGGGACTATCCGACGACCCAATTACGGCAAAGTTCAGAGGGGGTTACCCTCAGATGATGAAATGTTAGATACTGGCTCTGCAATGGCTTCTGATAACACGGTTTCCAACATGGGACGACCCTGGGAGGCACTCATGATCAGTGCAGAATGAGTGGCCAAAATGCTTGAAGAGGCTATGGCCAAGCAAAAGAAGAACTTCATGTTCAAAATGGAGATGGCCATGCAGCAAATGAGAGAGATGCATGACCAACAAATCCAAGCACTGATGAATGTCAGGGTGAATCAAGACGTCGCGTCAACCAAATAGACAGCGACACGGACATGGATGAAGATCGTGACGTCAGTAATCCCCTTGATGAACGAAATGCAGGGGATAACCTCAAGAATGCTAGTGGCAACGTCGTTGTCCCTAAGAATGAGAAGATAAAGGACCTCGAGAATAAAATCAACACTTTAATTTCCACCCAAGAGTTAAAGAAGTCAAGTATACGGTGTCCGTACCCAAGGGAGTGGGAATCAATCCCGTATCTGGTGAAGTTCAATCTAATAAACTTTATGCCATTCGACGGGAAGGGTTCACCTACTCAGCATTTGATTTACTTCAAGTCCCACGTGGGAGTTATTTCCGATAATGAGCCCTTGATGGTTCGATCATTCGTTGGCACTCTTCGGGGAGCTGCCTTCGATTGGTACCGTCGTCTCAAGCCAAGGAGCGTTAACAGCTGGGATGATATGGAGACTTTGTTCCTCACCAATTTCTTCGATGACGACACTGAGATATCAATCGAGATGTTGTTGGATGAAAAATAGAAGGATGGGGAGACAGTAGATAACTTCGTCAAGCGGCTCCAGAACAAGGCGATGAATTGTCAGGACCCGATAACTGAGGAGTTCATTCTACAGACCCGCCACAGCAACCTCTCGTTGGACGTACTGGAGGCAATGGGAACGGCGCCATCCAAGACGTGGAAGGAATTGAAGGTGCGTTAAGCTGAGCAGTTCCTTAAGAAGAAAAAGGCAAAAATAGGCCAGCAAGTAGCAGATGCTCCCAAAAGAAATTTCGTCCCATGAGGCAAAGGGAAAGAGCAGGCGAGAGCAGCGGTTGCGAACCAAATATTCTAGCTGCAGCCGCAGCAACAACCGCAACAGCAAGCACCGCAGTAATCGCAGCCCCAATGGCAGCAAAGGCCTCAACAAGTGTAAGATCCCCTTTGTTACAAACAGAAGGGCCCCATCCTTCCCTCTTCGGTCACGCCTTCCTAAGGTTAGGGCTGAAGTTGGAATTTTATCTTGATAAATGAGAAATTCATTTTCAAATCAGGTAGTAAATCCTATAAAAGTGAAAGTTATCTGAATCTTTCCGATTCTCAGAGTGGAGATTCCACTCTTAGTTTCACCTCTTAAAATTATCAAAGTGGAGATCCCACTTTTATTCTCTTTCGCACTGGAGATAGGATATAAAATCATTCCTTTCCAGCATCAAGAAATAGAATATAAAATTTTTTCTTTTCCACATCAGCACTGGAAATAGAATATAAAATTTTTCCTATCCAGAAGTGAGAGATAGGATATAAAATCCTTCCTCTCTTATTTCGGGTTTATATTTACCTAGAGATAGGGTATAAAATCCTTCCTCTCCAGCATCGGGAAACAGAATATAAAATTCTTCCTTTCCTATATCAATTTTATCTTTTCAACAAAACTCATTCAATCTAGGATTCATCCTGGGGAATTTTATCCTGAATCCTAGTAGGGATAAGTCAACGCCTGGCAGGCATTGCCGCTTTAGTCTTTTACCAATTGAATAAGACACCCGAATCCAAGTCGGGGGAATTTTATCTTGAAGCCTGAGTAAGGATAAGCCAACGCCTAACACGCGTTGCCAGTTTAGTCTTTTACCGATTGAACAAGACACCAAGATTCATCTTGAGGAATTTTATCCTGAAGCCTAAGTAGGAAAAAGTCTACGCCTAACACGCGTTGTCGGTTAGTTCTTAACCGTAAAAAGAATGAAAGCCAACATATTCTTTATTATGGCAGGTTGTTATTAATAACACCACAATCTACGCTTCACACGTGTGGGGAATTTTATCCCGAATCCTAAGTAGGGATAAGTCAACGCCTAACACGCATTGCCGGTTTAGTTTTTTATCAAATGAAGAAGACACCAAGATTCATCTTGGGGAATTTTATCCCGAAGCCTAAGTAGGGGTAAGCCTGCATCTAATACATGCAACCGGGTAGTCTATTCCTAAAAAAGAAGACAAAGCCCTATGTATTTGACATCATAGCACCAAGTCTAAAAGAGTTTCATTCTTTTAGCACAACGTCACATGCGGAACGGGTTAGGTAATCCCCACGATAGCCTGATCTAAACAGTAATCGGTAAAAGCTCATCAAATCTGTTGATAGCTAGGGGTTGGCCAATAACCCTAAAGTCAACACCTAACACGCGTTGCCGGTTAATCTCTTACCCGTAAAAGAAGATAAAGTCTACGTAGTCAACATCATAGCACCAAATCTAAAGGAGTTTCATTCTTTTAACACAACATCGCGTGCGGAACGGATTTAAATAGTCTGCGTGCTAGCCCGATTCAAACAGTAATCGGTAAAGGCTCATCAAGTCCGTTGAGGGTTGAGGGTTTGCCAAAAATCCTATGAGTATTGTGATTGATTATTTCAAGCGAAATAAGAAATCATAATAAGCAAAAAAAGGTAGGATAGAAATTTATTCAATCAATGAAGAGCCGAGTTATTCAACAAACAAATTACAGCTATTCAGACATCAAGTCTATGGCAAATGATTTGTTGTTCTACCCTAGACAACTCAACGTTGTAAGCTTGTTGGAGCTCCTTCTGCAAATCAGCCCTGAAAGACTCCTCACTGGCATTCAGTGTCTTCGCAACTTCCTCCTCAACTTCAGCTAGCTTGTGTTCTGAGAGCTCTAGTTGCTTGGATATGGCGGTTTGAGCTTTCTTTTCTTTGACTCTTGTCAGCTCCAAGACACTCAAGTTCTCTTCCTTCATTTGACGTTCCCGCCTAAGCTACGCTATCTCAGCTTCACTTGATGTGATACAGGAATGAATGTTGCTCAGAGATGTTGATTTTTTAGCAAGTGCACTCTGAACCTGAGCTAACCAGTCCCGCTGTATTTGAACCTCGAGTCTAGCAAAAACGCGAGCATCGCGCTATGCTTACAGACGAGGTTCCACTTGATCGGCTATATAGGAAGAAACACCTATTGCCTTTAATTCCTGTAATTTCTGAAGCTTGAGCTCTAGGCGATCAAGATCATCATCAATTGCCTTGGCTAACACCGGGTAACCAGCATCCCTTATCAAAGCCATTCTAGGATCAAGGACCAGCTTGAACTGACCGAGAGAAAGCCCACTGTGGAGAATCTTCTCGATCATCGTGTTGATGAAAGAAAAGAATGAGCGGACTTCTATACAATAATAATCTGAGCTTGGTCATCGTCTGACACCAACGCCCTCGCCAGATCATGGAGTTGGGAGGTAAGCCCTGCAAAAAGAAAAAGGGGCATTTTAAAATCTTAA
>JBAKGM010036922.1:0-18995 GCA_037177215.1 Asparagus racemosus
CGTGTGCTTCGTATCTTCAGGGTACATTTTTATTTGATTATATCTTGAAAATCCATCCATAAAAGACATCCTCTCATACCCACAGGTGTTGTCAATCATAACATCCTTAATGGGGAGTGCAAATTCATCTTTCGGATATGCCACGTTCAAATCACGAAAATCAATGCATATTCGGATCTTTCTATTTTTTTTAGGTACAAGAACAATATTGGCCACCCAATCTGGGTGTTGTTCTTCGCTGATGAAACCTAAATCAATGAGCTTTTAGATTTCTTCTACAATTACTTCCATAATTTCCATACGGAACCTGCGTTGCTGTTGCTTAACAGGTTTCACATTCGGGTCAATATTAAGATGATGCAAGACTATTTTTGAATCAAGCCCAGGCATATCTTCATTGTTCCAAGCAAAGACATCAATGTACTCTCAGACGAGGGACACCAGGTCTTCCTTCTCATACTGTGACAAACCTTCACTTATGAAGGTTGGTTTGGGATTGGTTTCGTCTCCCATATTTATTTGGATCGCCTTGTCTTCAGTGGGTGGTTCTCGTTATTCGAAACGCATATCCCACAAAATGTCAAGACGTTTAATCCAAGGATCATCGGTTGATTGAATCCAATCCCCATCGTCAACTTCCTCATTGCTTGGATGACTGGTCGAGGCTATGTTTACATACAAGCCTCCGAAGACTGCTCCAACACTTCAATCAGAATCCCATGATGACGTTCCAGATGAATGGTCTTGCCCGAGGCAGTGACCTACTTCATCTTCTGAGAGGGAGGGTATTGATATATACCCTAGCCCTCTTCGGGTCTTGTGATAGTAATCTTGGGTTTTACCTTCAGGAACAGTATATTGAACCGGGGTCCATCTTCCTTTCCCAAAGTTTAAACCCTCTTGTTTACCAAAGTCATATCCCATACTTTTCATTATGCGGCGAGCATTAGTCTTGTAATAATGGAATTGAGGAATCACTTCGTCTTCCTCTGAACTCTCTGGATTGAGTATTTCAGAGTCAACTCTCCCAAAATAAATTGGTCTCTAGCCTTTCTTTTTAGATGGGACCATGAAAAATGTCTTCCGCACGTCCTCCATTCTTTCGAATGTGGAGAAAGATGTTCTGAGTGGCAAGTCTAGCGATTTTTCACCATATAACGCATGCCATGGCTCCGATCCTGCATCTATATCTATTTCTTCACATGTAGATGAGACATCAGATAAGTGAACCAAATTGAAAATCTTCATTAATGTACCACTCACCCTCACTTGGTACAGTTTCTTTATTATTGAGCCTATTAGGGCTCATTACATTTAACTCCCATGGACACTCTTCCTTGGGTTTGGGCTCGATATCCACTTCGTTGCCACTATTGACAACTAGTTTTGATAATTCAGGTTCTAGAATGTCCAGGTAGAAGACTGAATCAGTATGATATCTTTCTACCCCCTTGAATGGCTGGTTCTCAGCTATCAAAGTTTTGACTTCTCCTTCTTTGTCAACATATTTCATTACTTGATGAAGAGCTGATGGGGCAATTCGATTCGCATGAATCCAAGGTCGTCCTAACAGCAGATTATAGGACGTGTCCGCATCTATGACATAGCAAGTCACTTCTGACTTGAGATCCCCAATTTGACACTTAAGTTTGATCTTACCCAAGGGTCGTGAGCTACTGGCATTGAAACCAAAAATAGTAGTCTGGGTAGAATTCAAACGATGGTATGAAATTCTCAAAACTTGCATGACCCTATATGGCATTATGCTAAGTGCAGAGCCTGGATCAACTTGAACTCGGCTAATCTCTGAAGATCCAAGATACCCTATGTAGTATAAAGGCTTGTCATGCTCATGCTTGATCTGCATATCTTCTTGTGTGAATGATATGCACGGTAGATTTTGAATTGCTTGTAAACATTATGCACAAGCAACTTCTGGGAGTATAGGAACTTGTGTAATAAAGCTCTCTGCATTCGTTATAGCTTCAACTAGAGCTTCCCTTGTGGACTTGGATAACCTTAGGAGCTCGTAAAGAGTGATTCTAGTGGGAATATTGGCCAACTGCGCCAAAACATCGAAACGAAATGGTCTACTTGATGTCCCTGCTTCTTGTTGTAGGAGGTTCTTATTATACTGAGTCTCCTTTGGGTTTCCCTTATCAATTGGCTTTTTAGGGATAGGACCCCTTGCCTCCTCGATTTGTTCTTGAGATTCTTGAGAGATTTGATCACACCTTTTTAAGTATGTCTTTTCCGACCTTGTGCCTATTCCCGAATCTGCTTCTTGATCAGCAGCTAAAACAGTCTCCTCTTTTTCTAAATTGGTAAGAGGGACCAAGTCAGTGTCATCTTCATTTGTGGACGGACTAATCATATTAGAAGATTTAGCCTTATTCATTCCCTTTGATGATACTCCCGTCCACTGTTGATCTCCAACCAGGTCAGGATGGACCCACATTACTTCCCCTTTCAAAGTAGTAAGGAATACCAAACCTCTATCGTTTTGGCCATGCCGGTCAAGGTTCTTCAGATGTAGCTCTCCTTTGGGAATGGAGATGACCCCATTAGGAGTTGCTACAGGTGGGAAATCCCTGAACTAGACCGACGTCATATTAGTGGACACGGTTTTCTATTCTGGTTTCAGTTTAAGCACATCGGCATCAACCAGTGCTTGTAGAATATCTTTAAAGATATAGCATTTCTTCGTTGGGTGTCCTAATATTCTATGATATCGATAGTAATTGGGGTCATCCACCCTCCCTGCTTCTTCAGGCCTCTTTGCTTACGGGAGCTTTAATTTATTATTCTTCTAAAGTAGCTGAAATAGAGTATCGACAAGATCCTCTTTGAAAGAATATTGTTAGTCGGTCTTGGTTGACTAGACGGCTTGCCTTGTTTTACCGGCGAAGCTCGAATACTAGTATCGGTGACATGAATATCTTTTCTTCTTGATCGAGGGGCATTATCTTGACCACATTGCACTGGCTGCTCTTGTCTTCCTGTTTCTTTAGCTCTAATTTGAGCAACAATTTCTTCCGCGTGTTCTTCCTGAGAAACTAACTGTTTCTAAGAACGGCACTCCCATTTGAGCCAAAAGGTGGGTTTGTAAGTTATACCGACAGGTTTCAACCAATGTGGCTTGTGTCATCTCCGATGGACATCGTAAGGCCATACTTCAGAATCTTTCCACAAAAATTTTGATTAACTTTCCTATCTTTTGTTTAGTGGCGAGGAGAGTAGGAACAGAGACCTTAGTGTCGTCCTCAAAAAATCTAGCTAAAAAAGCCTTTCCAAATCTGCCCACTTCTGAATAGATCCGGCAGGATGTTTCATGAACTATTCAAAGGCAACTCCCTTGAGAGTGCTAATGAATAGTCGGTCAATATAGCATCGTTTGATATTACATCTCCAGTCTATGACTTGAAGTAATAAACATGCTGATTTGGTGATCCCGTGCCATCAAAGGCTTGCAAGGTCGGGGCTTTAAACTTTGTAGGGTAAGGAGCCGCGTCCCATTCAGCGGGATAAGGCCTAACAACTCACTCATCCTGTAGCTCACTTCTGTTAGCAATAGTGTTAAGATGAGCTTCAAATTCATCCATTTTGGCCAACTGAGGATTTTGTTCATTCCCAACCCTCTTTTCTTCTTTAGATGAAGACTCTATGTGATGAGCTTCTTGATCAGAGATCTCATCCATTTTTCTTTCCGCTTTGAAGATTGACCCCTCCTTCGTGATGATTCTGGTTGGGATATCAGGCCGGACATCTGAAATTGAGCTCTATCCGTAATAATTTGGGCCAACATATCTCGAAGTTGATCAATGGACTCTTGTTGTGATCGCATGGCGTCCTGTTGCGACCGCATATTTTCTTGCATCACAGCCTGATACTCTTCGAGGCTCTTCTTGAGATATTCAGCATTTTTATCGTATAGACAGCGCTCTCATGCTCCACAAAAGAACTAGAAGATTGGGAATCTGCAATAGCCGAGTGCTCGTCGTCAGGCCCTATCCCTTTAGCTAGCCTCTGATAATCGACAAGAGTATAACTCCCTTTCGTGTTCGGTTGTGTCAGTAAATCCCTTCAAATTTATCCGATATTTCTCTAACACTTAAAGAACGATTGGCATCTGATCCATCTAAACTGGAAGCTGATGACCTCCCTTTGCTAACCACATTAATGGTAACTTCGGGGTATTCTGTCTCTAAGGTCTTCCTCTTGTGGAATCGCCTTCGCTTCTTGAACGGAGCTATATTTGTCAATCGATCAAAAACTGGCTGTCTAGGCAGAGGTGCACAACATTGACATTCTGAGAGGACCGTAGCAATCAAACATTCACATTGACACGAATGAGCAACTTATTGTGTTGACCTTTCTCTTGACAATAGTTCTCTCAAATCAGAAACTTGAGGAATGTTGGCCACTGGATCGGGGGTTTGACAAAGAACTGTCCTCTCATCATTTGATTGGGTTGGCTCTGGATTGACATGAATCTTAAATCCACATTCATTTTTCTAAACATGACGAATCTCGTCACGTCTTGTGGTATAAACGTGAGGGTCATGTTCCGTTTGATCAACTCAGACTTGAGGTCTGTGTTCTATTGGTGAAACGCGCCCTTGAGGGCTGTGTTTTGCTGCAGAAACACGGCCTTGAGAGCTGCGTTTTGTTTGTGAAATGCAACCCTGAGGGCTGCGGTTTGTTTGATCAACGCTGACCTGAGGTCTGCGTTCTATTTGTGAAACACGGTCTTGAGACCTGCTTTTTGCTTGGATAACGTGCCACTGAGGGCCATATCCAACGCAAGGCTAGCACTCTGTTGTAGAAATGTGAAGCTTGGGGTCACGTTGATTTGAGGATCGGTTTTCTCAGAGTTGTGCTCAACGCAGTGATCTTCTCTTTCGCTTAGTAGCATTCTTATTAGCCTGTCTTAAGGCTTTTCCAGCATTAACATCTGCGTCGGCCAAGTTCAGTGTCGCAATTGGCCTCTTATGACCCGATACCTATTGTGTAGGCACAGGTGTAGATTCTTCCACTCACTTAACGGATTCATTTAAAACCAGTCCTTTACCTTTAGAGTAAATAATGTCTAAAACATCTGATTCAATGGTAGAATTCCCCTTTGGTGACTTAGGCAGATCTGGTGTCTTGATCTCTAGAGAAACTCTGCGGATCTTATGCATAGCCTTAGAGCTAAGGGATCCGGAAGAAAGTAATTCTTCATACTTGGCTTGGTCAAACTCAACAATACGAGTTTCAACCGTAGTTCTAGCAAGGTTGACGTCGGATTGCACTACCACTTCTTCATCGGTGAAACTCGTTCCTAGCGCAATCGCCATCTTTTGTTTACGAGGAAATTTGAGAAATGTAAAATCAGAATTATTCACTCTAACTGACTTAGAAAAAGAATGAATCATAATTTCTCAAAATAATCCCTCTCTAACTGACTTAGAAAAAGAAAGAAATTACAAACTACCTCGATCGGTTGTCCGATTTACAAAAGAAGAAAAGATCAACGAAGATCCTTCCCTTTGTTTAACCTGGGTTCTTCACGGTAGCAATGTGAGCTTGAATCTTATATCTCGTTAACTATCCGACCATCTTGACTCATAGAACAACATTGAAAAGAACGCGCAGAGCACGTTTAAAACTCTAATGAGTTTGCGAACTCAAAAATGAGTTTGACTGATTCAAAAAAGAATTCTTGACTCTCCTTTTTTCGTGGAAGTCCTCTTCATGCCAGACCTCTTTCCAGCTATTATCACAGCTATTTATAAGAGATGTAACTGACCCCTCAAATCGTGTGAAATAGTTTCGGGACCATTTACAATATGTCTGAATGGGTCAAACGTGAGGTCCGCATTCTGAAAATGAACTCTGCGCTTTGACTTGAGAACACAGTGGTGAGCTCTGCATTTTGAACTTGGAAACACAGTGATGATCTGTGTGTTTTGAACTTGGAAACGCAGTGATGATCTCTGCATTTTGAACTTGGAAATGCAATGGTGAGCCATGCGTTTTGAGCCTTGCACAGTAGTGAGCTTTGCGCAGTGGTGAGCTCTGCATTTTTAATCAAAGAGACCATCAATTTGTAATCTCTTTTCAAAGATCATCATCTGGTGATCTTGGCCATGTTTTCTTAAAATATGGGAGTCATTGATTGTAACTCCTGTTGATTGCTATAGAAAATCCTCAAATTGCGGTCTCCCGAAAGTTGTTACGTCATTCTACGCGTTGAAAAATACTTGTAAGTGCCCGAACGTGACTTATGACAGTGGATTAGCAATCGATGAGCTATCCAACGATACAACGGTGAACCATTGATGCCCCACGACCATTGATGCCCTACGCAGAGTTTTTGACGGTCCCAATCACACTCCGACAAGTCTGAGCCAAATCAGACTTGGGTCGACGGAATCAGATTCAAATGTCGATGAGACAGAATTAACTAGACTCAAGCGACAATAGAACCACGCCGATCGGATTCTAGAATCAATGGAACGATCAACCGAGCTTTGATTTGGCACAACTGGACGAAAACGAGCTCGGACAGAACGGCAGACGAATAGACGAACGCCAGAACAGGAAGAAAGGCTCCAAATGACAACCTCGGTCGAGGCACCATTTGGTGCCTCGGTCATGGCCGAGGCACTATTGGTGCCTGGCTAAATCCCCCCTGATTCATTTGCCTATAAATAGACCAGGGGGGTTCAGTTCTGAGGGTTGGATTATTTTTACTGCTAGAGCTCTAAGGGTTGGAAATTCGTCTACTTGGTCTACACGAGCTTTTGCATAGATCTGAGGGTCTGCAAAATCAAAAGGCCAGATTCAGATCTCAAGCATGCGACTAGCGTCTTCAACCTTAGATCTACGCGACGAGAGGAAGATTAGGAGCAGATCTACATCAGATCTATGGCATATCCCTCTAGATCTGAGCTTGGTCTTAGTCCCGAGAAGAGCCGTGAAATCGCTTGGTCGATTTCACCTGCTTTAAGGCTATTATTACCTTCGTGAAATAACCCCTTTTGTTCTAGATCTGAATTTCCCCACATAAAAAATGAGGGATTTTTAGATCTAGATTCAGATCACGTTCTTCAATGACCGACAACGTAAGGATTTGATCACGCGGTGGTCCATGGACACAAAAAGTCCCCGGCACAGGCAAAAACACCCACGCAAACGAGGATCCAATAAACGAATCCCGCGTTTGCTCATTAAAGGGTCAAAAGTTGTAATTTTTATTGATTTTTCATTGTAAGCCTGATAAAAAGGCGATCTTTTTATTGAATTCGTTTGTAATCCCATAAAGGTGTAATGAGTTCAGCAATGAAAATCAATCAAACGACTTTCCCCGCGAACAATAGGCTCTGCCTATGAGGCCACAAAGATTTGTGTGGTTTGGTTAACCATGACTTACTTATCACCTGTAGTCTTATTTGTTTAAATGTAATCTTACCTGACTTTCCTCTGAGATGATGCAGGAAGGATGATGCTGCTCAGTGGTCATCTAACTATCATTATATCAGCACTCATAATGCTGTTGGGTCCCTAGAAGATACTGTTGAGATCTCTGGTCTCAGGGTATCTCCACTAGACAGGTCAGAAAATGAAAAGAGTTTTTCAAGTAAACTACCGATGGTTCAGAAAGGTGTGCTTCGGACAAATTGTATAGACTGTTTGGATCGCACAAACATTGCCCAATATGCCTATGGTCTGACTGCTCTTGCGCATCAGCTTTATGCCATGGCCTTTATAGATGTCCCCCAAATTGACCTGTATACCCAGTTGGCTGCTAAGTTAATGCACTTTTACGAGAAAATGGGTGACACACTTGCTTTACAATATGGAGGATCTGCTGCTCATAACAAGGTAATTTTTTTTGTGAAAGAACCAACGTTAATATCTCCCATGTAATGGTTATTTTTACAATTCTATACAAATATCTGTCTTAAAGCTTGGACATAATCAATTTCAGTTGAAATGTCTGCTATAGAAGATTTCTTCTAATTTTAAATGCAGAACTATAATCAGTTAATTTCTTATCATAGTAGATTATTCTGCAATATATATTAGCTTTGCAAGACACAGAAACCATCTGAGTTTTATGGGGGGAAACTTGGATGATGATAACCACCTATTCAACTGACATATTTTCTGTTGCAATTCTTGCATTTGAAAGTTAGTTGCCTCATATACAAATTGTTGAAAGAAGTAATCAAAGAGGATATTTTAGTTCCCTCTCTTAGATATTATTTATAATATCACAAATACAAAAAAGCTTGTCCCTAACCAATGTGGGACTAAACAACATAAAGAAACAACTCTCAACACTACTCCTCAAGATGGGCGAAAGATATCTATTAAGCTCATCTTGTCACACCCTCTAGCTAAGTCTACTGAGCTAAGTCCTTTAGTCAAGCAGTCTGCAGTCTGATCCTTAGTTGGAACATGACCTAACTTCAGTAGCCCACTGTTCAGCTTCTCTTTGATGAAGAACCTGTCAATCTCGATGTGATTGGTTCTGTCATGCTGCACTGGGTTGTTGACAATACTGATAGCTGACTTGTTGTCGCACCACAACCTAATCTTGGCCCCTTAAGCTAGCTTTAGCTCTACCAGCATGTTTTTCAGCCACATTAACTCCGCAACCCCCACAGCCATTGCTCTGTACTCTACTTCAGCTGTTGATCATACCAACACAGATTGCTTCTCGCTTTTTCAAGAGACTAAATTGCCTCCTACAAATATGCAGTACCCTAAGGTAAACCTCCTATCATCTCCGCAGCTAGCCCAATCTGAGTCACAGTAGCCCTCAATTTTCACATGGCCACTCCTTCTGAATATCAGTCCTTTGCCAGGGGTACCCTTCAGATACTTCAGGAACTAGTATACTGTCCATATGACCCTTCCTCGAGTCATGCATGTAGCGGCTCACCACGCTCATCGCAAATGAAATACCTGGACGTGTGTAACTCAGGTAGATCAACCTACGAACCAGCTTCTGATATCTCTCACCATCAACTAGTTCTCCTACCTCAGCACTCAGCTTGAACCTCTAATCGATCAGTGTAATCGCAGGTTTGCACCCCAACATCAATGTCTCTGCAAGAAAATCCAGTGTATACTTTCTCTGGGAGAGAACAATCCCCTTCGCTCCATGAGCTATCTCTATTCCAAGAAAGTATCGAAGCTAACCCAGATCCTTCACTTCAAATTCTTTATTCAATCTCACCTTAAACTGGGTAATCTCTTTCTCATCATCTCCTGTGATGATCATGTCATCTACATACACTGCAAGCATAGTAATGTGGCCCCCACTCCTTCGAAAGAACACAGTATGGTCGACAATGATCTGCTTGTATCTCATACCAACTACAGCCCTCCTGAACCCGTCGAACCATGCTCGGGGAGACTGCTTTAGCCCATATAGAGACTTCTTCAGCCTAACTTCTTCAGCCTGCAGAACGTACCCACTGTCTGTTCTGTGCCAAATCCTGGTGATATTTCCATATATACCTCCTCTACTAGATCCCCATGAAGAAACGTATTCTTCACATTTAGTTGATGTAGTTCCTATCCACTATTTGTTGCTAGAGAAATTAGTGTCCGAATAGTGCTCATCTTCGCCAGTGGTGCAAAAGTCACATCGTAGTCAATGTCGTATGTCTGGCTGTACCTTTTTACCACCAGCCGTGTTTTGCAGTGTTCAACCTGTCCTTCTAGATTCTGCTTCACAGTAAACACTCATTTACATCCCACTGTTCTTTTCCCTGCTGGCAGTGTCACCAACTCTCATGTGTGGTTCTTCTCGAGAGCCCCCAGCTCGTGCATGGCTACCTTCTATTTTTGGTCCTTTTTAGCAGCCTGCCAGTTGTTAGGTATGATAACAGAATCTAATGATGCAATGAATGCTCCATGTGAAAAGGATATGTTAGAATAGAAAATAAATTGAGCAAGATCCCAACTATATCTATTAGGAGGATTACCCGTATTACTGTGAGTAGTCCTTCTTACAGACACTGATGTGGGCAGAGGGGTAGGAGCAGCATGAATAATATCACCTAAAGTGGAGAATGGTGTAGGTGTCTCAATAGTTAGAGCAGAACGGGACGAGAGACTGAGCACTGACACTGTAGACACCTCTGGCACTGTAAGCACCTTTGGCACTATAGGCACCTCTGACTGTTTCTCCCTCTTTTTGTATGTACGCAACTCCCCTTGAGCTGTAGGCAACTCTCCCTGAGCTGTAGGCCTAGCATCCATTATCTCCTCCTCCTCCCCTTCGTCTTCATCTTTCTGCTCCTCTGAGTAAGGGACCGAAATTGGGATTGACCCCTTGAGCTTTCACTATTCTCCCCCTCGCCTCATACCTCCAATATCAAGCGAGTCTCCAAAGGGTGAATGTACCCCCAATGTATAATATGGCTCGAGTTCTCGAAATCGCACATCCATGCTGACAAACAATTTTTTTTCCACTGAGATCCAATAGACATATCCTTTCTGTGTGCTAGAGTGTGCCACGAACATACACTTCACAGCCTTGGGGTCCAGTTTCCCAACAGATGGTCTGTTGTTCTTCACAAAGTACACAGCCAAATACCTTCAATGGTAGGGTCCACCCGTTGTCTCCCTTCAGTGTCTCACACGGAGACTTTCATTTTAATACACTCGAAGGCATCCTATTGATTAAGTGAGCAGCCATTAAAACTGCTTGTCCCCACAACGTCTTTGGGACATTCAATGTTATCATCATACTCCTAGCAACTTCTAGGAGATGTCTATTCTTCCTCTCTGCTATTCCATTCTGAGCTGGGATGTATATGCATGTAGTCTTGTGTTATATCCCTTGAGCTGACAGATGCTCTTTAAATATTCTGTTGGTGTACTCTGTCCCATTATCTGACCTCAACACCTTTACCACTGCACCATACTGAGTCTGGATGTGCCCATAAAAGTCTTTGAAGCAATCAACTACATCATTCTTATTTTTTATCAGGTACACCCAAGTGATTCTAGAAAAACAATCAATAAATGTAACAAAATACTTGCATCCATTTATAGAATTTATTGGACAAGGTCCCCATACGTCAGAATGTATCACCTGAAAACTATAGGAACTCCTCTTACCCGAACTAACATAAGAGATTCTAGTGAGCTTCCAAAACTTACAAGCATCACACTGAAGCTTCTGTTGATTTGCTTTCTAAAATAAGATTAGATACATTTTACCCATAATACTAAATGAAGGGTGCCCCATCTGTTGATGATGTAGCATCAACTCATCCTCTGCGCATACCTCAGTTCCTCTTGTTCCCGTCCTCTCAACCATAGATATCAGCGCTGAGTCCATTCCTTCACGGTCTAGGTACCACAGCTCGCTACGCTATGTGCTAGTCCCAAGTCTTCGCCATGTCCCCTTCTCCTGAAAGATCATCTTAGGAATATCGAAAGAAATAATATATTTTAATTGAAGGATAATGGTACTAATAGATAACAGGCTAGCAGGAAATGAAGGAGCATGCAAAACATTAGATAGTGTTACAGAACCTGTACAATTAAGAGTACCCTTACAGACCACAGCCTGTGTTGTACCATCCGTAATCTGGATACTCTCTAGCTCTGCTAGGTGAGTATAAGATGAGAACTTACTGGCATGGTTAGTTACATGTCTAGATGCTTCAGAATCTATTATCCAGTCTATAGATCTAGTGGCAGCCATGGATGCAAGGGCATGTATGTCATCCATACCTTTATTTGGGTGGGCGTGAAGAGCGTAACTGGCATAGTCTACTCCAGAAAAGTAGTAGATGCACCCTCAAACACATCGCCTACTACTCTTTGTTTCCTTCTCAGTGCTGCCAAGAGAGCTCGATCCTCCTCAGTAAAAATCATCTCAGCTTCTTCCTCCCTCGCTGCCACCCACAGATTCGCCCGATGGCCTCCTCTTCCACCTCGTCGGCCTCCACGGCCTCTGACCTGTCCACGTCCACCACAGTCCCTCTCCTTAGGTGGCTTAGAGCACATCTGTCTCAGATGCCCTACCTCTCTGCAATTGAAGCACTGCCTAGCCTCCCCTCTGAATCTAGTGTTCCTTAGATTTGAGACCACCAGTGCTGACTTCTCTTCTGAAAGTCCATCTGTCCCAGCCTATAGCCCGATACGGCTCTCCTCCTGAATCATGGCTGAGACTACCTCATCCAGAGATGGAATTTTCGTCTGGGCTAGTAGCATCGGCGTCCTCTGCTCAAATGATGGAGCCAAGCCTTGGAGGAATAGCATGGTCTGCAAAGAGGCCTCGTGCTCCTTACACTCTAGGTTCTTGCAGCTTGCTAAGGGTGAGAAGTGATCGTGATCCAGCCACAAGCACTCCAGCTCCATGAAATACTCCTGTACAGTCCTCTCTCCCTAAACTGTAGCGCTGATCTTCTTTTCGATCTGGAATACCCTCAGGTTATTCCACACCCCATCATAGGTCCTCCTTAGCTTCTCCCAAACATCCTGCAACTTTCCAAGACTATCTACCGTGGCTATAATTGGCTAGACTACAGAATTGAGAAGCCAGATATGCACCAACATATGAGTGGGCTTCCACTCATCTCTTCATGTGGAGCCCTCAGCCAGCTCGGTCTTCTCGCAGGTCAGATATCCCTCCAGGTTCCTCCCTGCAAGGGTATATTTCACCCGGCGCGACCAACTCAGATATGTCGCTGGCTCTTCGAGCTTCACGTTGATAGGTGGAAACTCCACCTTCTTGAGCGGTGGCTTTGTTTAGCCATCTCCCGCTATCATCCCCATGAACTGCATCAAAGTTGAAACATCCTCTGAGTTCAACTTCTTGATGAGTTCCGCCATCGAGTTTGTGCCGGTCTCCATCGATCTAATTTGTGTTTGGTTCCCTCACACCGATCCCACAAATCTAGATCCCACACTTGGCCTTCAACTTTCCTCATCTCCAAACATCACCCTCTTCTTATCATCCACCTTGCCCCCCGTTCATCTCATCTCCTAAACACGAGGGGGGCTACATGATCAAGGGGATTATTTCACGAAGGAAATAATCACCGAAGTGAGTGAAATCGACCAGACGAAATCACCACTCTTCTCAAGATCAAAGCAAGGTTTGATCCAGAGGGGTCAAGTGTAGATCTGATCCTTTGATCTCTCGAACTCTAAGATTTTGGATCTTGGATTTTATGAGGAATGACGGCTAGGGTTAGGAGATTATTTCACGAAGGAAATAATCACCAAAGAAATGACGGCTAGGGTTAGGGGATTATTTCATGAAGAAAATAATCGCCCCGAATAACGGCTAGGGTTATTGTGGCTCTGATACCATGTTGAAAGAAGTAATCAAAGAGGATATTTTAGTCCACTCTCTTAGATATTATTTATAATATCACAAATACAAAGAGACTTGTCCCTAACCAATGTGAGACTAAACAATATAAAGAAACAACTCTCAACAGTTCCTGACTAACATTAGATTGGTTAACTTATTATCTCAGAAGAATGAAAGAATTTATAATCTTAGTGAGCTTATAGTCTCAATTAGTCAACGCTGACCCTTTAGGTAATTATATGATTTACCTATGGGAAAATCAGCTCGAGAGTGCCACATGATCAAAGAAAGTCTTAACTCACAAGTCCAAAAAGTTAGTATCACTTGAACATATCATTATTAGGTGGTTATTCCTGAAAATTACTTCAAATTGGTGTTTCCAGTTCTGTGTTGCTTTGAAACCGTTTTGGTTTGTCAACTGCCGATAAATAAAAAAAGAACTGATTTGCATAATTCTGAAGCACCATGGTTCATGAACTTTTATCCTTGAAGCAGTCCAAAAGATTCATGTTTTTGAAGCTCAAGAAACTGCTAACTTAACAGGAGAAGCATATTTTCTGTAATAATATAAACCATCTATGGATCTTGGGGATTTAAAGTGTCAGCTCCATTACTTCATCTGCACAAGCAAAAAAGAAAGTTGTGTGAAGAACTGCAATTAAGTTTAAATATTCTGATGTCCTGGACACAACATTAGATTTTGTTAAGTATCTAAAAGTTTTATGTGACAGTAAATAAATTTTTTGACTTATTTTGGTTCATTATGTAATAGAAATGAAACCATTCTCTCTATTTATTTGTTGTGAAGAATTGTGTATTCAGGAAGGTGATTAGGCTTTTGCATTTTGTTAGATTGGCTTGAGATACATGTTGTGCCCAGAAACTCTAGTCTCGAGCCTATTTAAGTGGATGCAGATTTTAACATAGCACCACGCTTTTGAACCTATTTCTATCACAGGTTAATATTCTTTATTCACACTTATCTTGATCTGTCAACATGCATATGAACTGCATTTGAGCGTGTGGGGAATTTTAAGCTAGTATGAGATCTTATTGTTCCATGGGATACTGCTAAATTGAGCTTTTTGCTCACATCACTCCAAAGCACTTCAATGAATATCTTTACACAATGGGCGGTCAATAGTTATTTGTTCAGTACATTCCTTTCCCTGAAGTAAGAGATCAATCTAGCTTGATCAAACCCTCTTCCCCCCCTACGTGATGTATCATTCTCAGAGGGAGAAATCTGGTCAAAAGGGGTTGTTCTTGGTTCATCGATCGGTGATGGTAGGAGCATTTCTATTTTCGAGGATTCAGTGGTTCACCGAACGCATGATATCTCCTTGGTGGCTGATCTTATTGACGAGCCATCAAATTCTTGGAACAATGATCTCATTCGTGCTATTTTTTATGATCCTGTGGCGGACTCTATTCTTCATAGTAACATCTGTCCCCGCCTCCAAACTGATTTCTCTACTGCTGATTCCCTTGTTTGGAAAGGCCTCTTTACTCCGACCTTTACATCTAAAGCCATGTACAACGTTATCTGGATGGACTCTCAGTCACCGACTCACCCCTCCTCTCCAGCCACAAAGCTCTTTTTGAAAATTCTGAAACTTAACAACTTCCCACCTCATGTGAAATTGTTCATTTGGAGAATTGTTAATTCAGGTCTTCCCGCTCGAGATATTCTCCTAAAGCATGGCATGGTGGCTGATCCTAGTTGCTCTCTTTGTGGCTCTGACAATGAATCCATGACCATCTTTTCATTTCTTGTAGCTTTGCCAGCACAATGTGGTCTCTCCTCGGCTATACAATCCTGAAGAACATGCACGAAAATATGCACAGACAGTTTCTTGGGCAGAGTAGTCGACTACAGGGCTTGAGTAATCGACTACACTGCGGTCGATAGAAAAACAGTTTTCTGGCGTGGGACTTAGTAGTCGACTACTCTGAAACAGTAGTCAACTACACTGCACTTGACAGAAAGCGGTGCTCAGGTTTGGACCTTAGCAGTCGATTACTATGAAGTAGTAGTCGACTACTCTGGGCAGATTCCTAATATGGGTCTGTTTTGTTTTTAGTTTTAAACCCAGTTTATTTAGAGTTTATAAATAACCCTTAACCACGTTAATTAGGGTAAAATTGAACTCGGTTTAGAGCAGTCTTTGGGAGGGTTTTGTCTATCTTTTGGGAGGAGATTTTGTGAGAGATTTGAGAGTTTGTTTTTAGGGTTTGGTGGTGAAAACTCGTAACTCTAACTTGTATTCTCTCTTTCTATTAGTAAAATTTCCTCCTTCTTGCCCCGTGGACATAGGCAACTTGCCGATCCACATAAATCTCGTGTCTTTACTTTTTTATTGTATTCTTGCATGGTTTGTTTACTTGTTTATCGTGGTTTCTACGATAAACGCTACCGGCGTGCGCCCAACAATTAGTATCAGAGCTGTGTTCAGATTGAAAGTTGTCTAGCTTCTAGTTTGAGGAGGTGTTCGGTGATTTTCTGAGAAAGAGCAAATTTGTTAATACAAGCGGAGAATGGTATCAACCAGTAAAACGGTCAAAGTGAAAAAATTCGAGATTGAAAAGTTCAATGGGAAAAACGATTTTTCTTATTGGAGGATGCAGATAAGAAATACATTAATTTCGTAAAAATTGCACAAGGCTTTAGCTAGAAAATAGAAGAAGCATAAGGATATTTCTGATGAGGATTGGGAGGAGCTAAATCTGGAAGCACGAGCATCGATTAACCTATGCCTTAAAAGGGATGTAGCTTTTTTGGTAGATGGAGAGGAAACGGCTACGGGTGTGTGGAAGAAGTTAGAAGGTACCTTCATGACGAAAAGTCTAACAAACCGGATCTATTCAAAATCTAAATAATATACTTGCAAGATGGAGGAGGGCTCATCAATCCGAAAATATATCAATAACTTTGATAGGATCATATCAGACTTAAAAGATATAGATGTAAAAGTAGAAGATGAGGATCAGGCGCTTCTACTACTTCTATCTCTGCTGAAGTCTTATGAGAACTTTGTGCAAACACTAATGATTGTGGGAGATACCTTGAAGATGGATGAGACTAAAACGGCGCTTCTAGCGGATGATCTTCGGAAGGTCGCAACTAGTGACATGGCTACAGGTAGCAACAAGGAACAAGCACAGGGATTGTTTGCTGGAGGTAGGAGCAATGAGCGAGGAAAAGGTAAGGGAAGAAGATCTAGATCTAAATCAAGATCTCTTGCAGGAAAATCGTGTTTCAAGTGCGGTGAAGTTGGGCACTTCAAGGTCGACTGTCCAAATAAGAGAGTAAGTGGAAAGAAGAACAATAACAAGACTGAGAGGAGAGAGGACAAGGAAGAAGCGAACTACGTTTTAGAGGAAGGGAGCGATAAAGCGTGCTATGTCGTCACGGGTGGCGAGGATACTTTCAGAAAGTGGATACTTGATTCTGGTTTCTCTTACCACATGTGTTCAAATAGGAAGTGGTTTACTACCTACAGAGACATTGATGGTGGAACCGTATTAATGGTGAATAATCATACTTGTAAAATGGTAGGGCTAGGTAACATCAAGATCAAGATGTATAATAGAGCGGTTTGAACCCTGACGGATGTGAGGCATGTTCCCGACTTGTGGAAGAATCTTATCTCAGTTGGTATTTTAGACTCCGGCGGTTACAGGATTGTGACGGAGGACGGAGTGAAAAAGGTTGTTCGAGGTTCACTTGTAGTGATGAAGGGTGTTCCTCATGGAAATCTATATACTCTCTCAGGTACAACGGTAACGGGAGATGCAGCGGTTAGAACTGAAGGAAGTGGGGGAGACCGATATGAGCACACACGATTATGGCATAGGCGACTTAGGCATATGTCAGAGAAGGGTCTAGTTTTGCTCAGTAAAGAGGGTCTGCTGAAGAATCTGAATAAATCTAGCATGGATTTTTATAAGGATTGTGTGTATGGAAAGGCACACAGGGTCAAGTTTCTGAGAAGCAAGTCTAAAAGTAGAGGGATACTAGATTATGTGCACACGGATGTTTGGGGTCTGGCTCAGACAACTTCTAAGGGTGGTTCCAGATATTTTGTCTTTTTCATATATAATCATTGTAGGTATGCTTAGATTTATTTTCTAAAGTATAAGAATGAGGTGTTCGAGACGTTCAAGAAGTGGAAGGTAATGGTTGAGAACAGGACGGGAAAGAAATTGAAGATAGTGAGATCTGATAACGGTACAGAGTATACAAATAGTATTTTCAAGGAGTTCTGCGATCAGGAGGGCATTGCCAGACACTGGACAGTTAGATATACACCACACCAGAACAGGGCCGCGGAGAGACTGAACCGAACACTCCAGGAGAAAGCAGTGAGTATGCTATTTTTGCGGGTTTGGGCAAAGAATGGTGGGCAGAGTCGATTGCTACAGCTTACTATATAGTGAACCGATCTCCACATTCTACATTGGATGATAATACACCCTACAGGGTATGGTTAGGGGAGCATGCAGATTATAATAGGCTCAGAATTTTCAGATGTACCGCCTATTATCACGTCAACGAGGAAAAGCTTGACACAAGGGCCAAGAAGGCTATAGTCTCGGGATATGCAAAGGGCGTAAAAGGCTATCACATTTGGTGTGCGGAAGATTCGAAGTTCGCAATTAGCAGGGATGTTACCTTTGATGAGAAATCCATGATTGTTAGGACGCCCAAAGAAGATGGTGTTAGAACTGACGAGAAATCTAAATCTCAGGTTATCGAAATAGAACCTAAAAACCAACCAGGATCTAGTCGTGTTCAAGTGGGAAGTCAGGTAAATGATGAGCTTAAGCACGAGGAGGTTCAGCAGGAAAATACACAGGTACTACAACAACAACAGCTTGAGGATAGTTTAGCTTCCACTAGACCAAAACGAGCATACAAGTAGGTACTGAAGCTGGGGGCTGATCAACCCCTGAAACACTATGGGCGGGTTAATTTGGTTTAATACGCACTCTCGGTAGAGGAGAACGAGCCGGTCTCTTTCAAGGAAGCTATTCGGGATAACGATAGTGAGAGTTAGTTGGCTACGATGGAGAAGAAGATGGAATCTCTTCGGAAGAACCAAACATGGGAGGTGGTCACATTACCCGCAGGAAGAAAAGCTATTGATTGTAAGTGTGTGTATAAAAGAAGAAAGATCCTTCAAAGCTCGGTGGTACAAGGTACATGGCAAGGATAGTGGTTAAGGAGTTTGCACAGAAAGAGGGTGTGGATTACAATGAGATTTTTTCTCTGATGGTGAAACACACGTCTATTCGGGTGCTATTGAGTATTGTTGCTTATGGTGATCTTGAGCCGGAACAACTCGACGTCAAAATTGCCTTCTTGTATGGAGACTTGGATGAAGAGATCTACATGCTTCAACCTGAGTGCCACAAGATTGAGGACAAGGAGCATCATATGTGTCGTTTGAGGAAGTCATTATATAGATTAAAGCAATCTCCCCGGCAGTTGTACAAGCGATTTGACTCCTTCATGTTGAAGCATAAGTTTTCCCGAAGCGATTATGATTGTTGTGTTTACATTCGAAAGCTTCGTAGAGGTGATTATATCTATCTCCTTTTGTATGTGGATGACATGCTTATTGCTTCTAAAAGCAGGGTGGAGATAGATAGG
>JBAKGM010036961.1:0-18989 GCA_037177215.1 Asparagus racemosus
TTTTATTGCCCAAACGGTTTGACCCGTTTGGGCTATAATATCCCAAACGGTGCAACCCGTTTGGGCGATTATTACTTGTCCAAACGGTTACGAGAACCGTTTGGACAGCCCTATTTTTTACTAGTGATATATTTAATTTAAATATTTTATTAGAAAATTGATTTAACATTCTTTAAGTCTCTCAAAATTAGTATGTAGAACTTAAATAGAAAATGTAAGTGGGTTAAAAATATAATATCATATTTGTAATAGTACAAATTATAAGCCATCAATCTTTAAATGAATATTTGATAAGCAAATTAATCGAATATACATCTAGTTAAATTCTATTTGTTAATGAACTCGAATAGTAAATATTATTTGTTTAGTGTTAAATGAACTACCGAATCGAATATGACTGAATAGTTATTCGAACAATTAACGAACTATTTGTTAAATATTTGTTTCGTTTCCACTTCTAAGCACAATCATAAAAGAAATTTTATAAATACTATATATAGAAATGCATTTTTTTAAAATGTACCAAATTTCTTTTTATTCCCAAACATATCAACTGCCAACATACTAAAAAAACACAACACATTGACTTAACCAAATAAATAACTAGACTATTTACATCTAAGTTTTACAAAACAACTAAATACATAATATTATTAAATAAAAAAGCGAAAAGACAACAATCATGAAAAAGAAACATAAACCAATGAGTAAATAATATAATATATACGGTGATAATAAAAAAAAGAGAATGAAGAGGGTAAATATTATATATTTATTGTTTAGAGAATACACCACTAGTTGCCTCTAGATCTAAAAAAAAAAAAATCTCTGAAACTCATTAACAATATGAACTCTTGGATTTGGAGGAAAATAATAAGAGAATTTGGTTGAATTTACATTCAATGGAAAAAAATCTCCAAAAAATGGTGTAAACAGAAAAAAGAAACCGAGCGGTGAGCCTAAGAGAAAGATGGTCTACAATTTCTAATAGTTCTATTGGATTCAGATCGGATTGAACCCATACATACCCACAATATTTGAACCCAATTCTTTTACTCAAGAATAAAATCCAGGCTTAATTTATGGGCGTATCGACTTGGTCATAGGACTGGGAGGACCGGGGCATATCTAAAAGAATTAGACTTTAAAGACTTATGCTCAGTACTAACATAATTTGCATGTGGGCTCGAGGGGCACATTGACCCCTTCCCGCCCCTTCTATCCTCCATGACATAAGGTTTATTATCAAAAGTATATGTAATCAGCACAGTTGTAGTGAGTATTGTGGATTTAGAAATAAATGGTTGTGTGTACTCAAATGGGATGTGTTTGAGTATAAAATTATAAAATTATAATATTTAACCATCATAACAAATTCGGAGGTTTAATACAGTTGGAGAAATATTTGATATAATATCAAACTAAGAAGTCCCCATAACAACAAATTTAAAGTATATTAAAAAAGATATTGTTCTATGAGTCTACACATGGACCCTTGAAAATGCGCCCTCTTGTACGTATATATTGTAGATGAGTAAAATGTCTAATCAAGTGCTCTATGACACTGTAAGGAGGCCCACGGGGGTTATAAAGGTGATTTCAAAGTGACCGAAAGGTAGAACATGATATAATAGGCCCAAAAGAAGCCAAGGATGCAAAGTCACGAAGCCCCGAACTTAAGCAGAGTGAGAATCAGATCAAAATTCATTTGAAAACACACTAAGGTATGTTTACACTATGCTAAGGTCACACAATGTTAGGTTCATGTAGTACTAAACTTATATGACCAACCCGCGTAAAGTTAACGGCACGTAAAACTTCTATCGAATTGATAGTAGAACTAGGAGACAAAATTATGGCAGAGCAGAGGCGTTAGAGCACTATAAGACAAAATCCTACACAAAGTTTACACCGGGTTACACAAGTGACCAACGAGAGCATTTATGAGGCACTACTAATGCTGCATAAATGATAAAATCTACAAGAGTTATTACAAAGGATGCCGCATTCCTGTCTGTTTGGGGTCCTTGCATTGTAAAGCTACCAGAGTAGTTCGTGTAAACCTAGTGCATAACTTCTCTAAAACCATGTAAATAAGGATTCCTCTATAAATAGATACCCTTAGCCCATAACCATACGACTTCAATTTCTCCAAATTCAAGAGAAGCCTCCAAACTTTTATCTCTGTCTCCTTTGCCTGAGGTTGAGCTCTCTTCCTCCACAGTAGGGCTGCTCTTCCTCTAGAGGGTTCCTTAGGCTACCTTGTGCTCTACTTGGTCCTTTGAGTTACAAATCTACTCTTCATTGAGGTTTTCACATCAGTCTATCACCTCCTTGTTGAGGTATCATCACTAGGGTTTTTAATCGCCCAAGAGCCACTATAAATCACCAAGGAGTTCTATCCTTTCAAAGGATTATACAAAACGCCCGAGAGCGAGTTCTCCCTTAGTTAGAGTTATATTCTTCTCACAACAAGGTTTTCAAATAAACCCGTGTGGCAAAAAGAATAATTTTTATCTTTATCAACCGAGATTTACTCTTCCTTGCGTAAGCTTCACAAAGGGTGTCAACCCTTCCACCTTATGATATAGTCAAAGGAGATCCTCAATTTATCTCTATCAGCACATGGTCAAGATCCCACTCAAACAAAAATAAGAAGTAAGTGGGCGAGATCTCTTCGCCACTTATTATAAGCCCAAGTCGCGAAGGCCTTTACGACGATATCTTCATCCCTTGATTTGAGTGGAAAACAAATGGCATGCCTAGAGGGACCGGGGTTCTCCTCAAAGCAGAACATCGTGTTACAATATGATAATGTTACACCGTGACCATCGTTGAAAGCTTATTCATTAAGTTTGACCAATAGGCAGAGTTTCCAGAGGAAGTGGCCATTGCCAAAGCACAGCAAGGAAGAATAAACAAATATCAATCCTAAAACCTAACTCTACTTTACACCGGCTTAGTTTACATTGTCCTAAGCAATACCACACAACAATGAAAAGGTCATCGCATACTCTACTAAGGAGAGGTTACACGCCGCTAGTGTTACGCGCCATTAGACCAACAGGGCCTAAACTACAGTAGCGAGCTAGAGTTGGACCAACATCGCATGAGGATGACTACGCATAAACTCCTACTTCTATGTGAAGCTCTAACCTCGCGTGAACGAAGGAAAATGAGATGTTTGGATGCTAAACTCAGATATAATCATATTAAATGTTTGTTGTTTCGTCAGAATTTGAAGCCCAATCCCCTCGGTGATCTGTGGGGCTTTTTGGATGTGTGCAATCGATTGCATTCTAGCAGCGGATCATCCCTTGCCCTAACCTTTTGATTAGAAGGTGGATGTCATCATCATTCATTATGCTGCTCCTATTGCTACTATGTGGGGTCACCTTGCCGTCCACACGCTTCAGGCCAAAGAGAACTTTGGTCTTTGAACAGCTATCTTGGAATGCAAATCCTGATCTCTCAATGAGGCACCAAAGGCGCTAGGAAAGGATTACTCGAGATAATGATCATCCAATAGCTGGAAGTGCAAATCCAAATCTTTCATGAAATGCAAGTCTCGCAAGAGAAGAACTGATCGATATAGCAATCTGATGGCAGCCTCCATCAACATAATGGAAAGAATGAATGAGCCCTTGTAAAACAACCATGGGCATAATACTACTACCACTCAAGGATGAAACCAAGAAGATGAGGGGCTAACACTGAGGTTGACTCGCAACTAGAAAGATGTTTTCTACAAGGGGAGGCTAAGACAATATAGCATGTGGGGTCATAGAAACTTACCTAGATGTGGAGACTTCTCAAGGTGCTCTCCTCATTCAACATCGCTGGCATATAATCCCCTAGAATTAGATGACGGATACGTACCAAAATTTGAATGGTTAGAAATTAAAAGTGATGGCCCTTATCGATGCAGTCGATCTAAATTTTCCATTCCTTTTGACTAGAATCAAATCTAACCAATAACAAAAATCATCTATTTAGAAAGCAAGAATGTGTCAAAAAGCGTTCATTCCGACAATGAGCTGAGGCTAGCATATGCCTCTTCTAATACTGAGATCTCTATCCGGTCTAAGGTGGTCACCATCAACATGACCAAAGGAGGAAATAGAGAGTGTGAAAGTGAAGCAAACATCATTCTCAACAAGGACATGGCACCACCACCAAATAACAGCAAGGGTCCGACACTGAATAAAAATAGAGCTGGTAGTAGCGGGGAAACTCCTACTCTAACTTTGGAAGTCCTATCACAAAAATTTTTAGTCTAAGAGCAAGTGTATCAGGCTCAGCAAGATGCCCTTAATGACCTTTAAAATTCTGTTCAATAGTTGGTTGCGCTCCAGATGACAGAGAGCAGAACTGCCACGATGGGTATTGATGTGTTAATTTTATATTCTGCAAATGCACAACTTTCATTGTAGCCTTTACAGGTTGTCCTCTGGGAAAATTTGTTAAGAAAATTCTATCTTAAGATTCTAGGATTTGAAAAAGGTTTTGTGTTTGAAGGACGTTGATTTTTTTAATTAATAGACTGAAACTAGGTTACTTAGGCTAACTCCACTAGGTTCATAAACTAGATTATTTAATCTCTTTATTTAGTAGAATCCTAAAGGCATAAGTTATATTTTGTTAGAAATTATAACCTATCAATTAGTCCTAATCTTTTATTTACTAGAACCCAAAAAGTGCAAGCTATGTCTCGCTAGAAAATATAACCTATCAATTAATTAATCCTAGCATTTCTGATTAATTAATCTAGACTTTTTAATACTAGGGTTTAATCTCCTAAGTATAGGTTATGCCTAATTAAATTCTATAACCTATTAAATTATAATTAGCCCTAGCTTTTATTAATCTAAGCTAATCAACTTCTTTACTTAACATAAAGAGATCTTTTTATAAATCTATATTTGTTACCTGGCTTTGTTATACTAAGCTTCCTAATGGTAATTAGCTACTCATGATTAATTAAAGAGAAAAAAAGATAAAAGAATAATTAAAGAAAAGAGAAAAAAGATCAAGAAAAATAAGAACAAGAATAAGAAAATAAAAAATAGGAAATTAAACAACTTACTAAATTGAAGAAACTAAAAAAAAAGAACTTGAACTCCAAAATAGCAAGCAAAAAGAAGAGTTTTATTGAATTCTCAAGAATTGAATGTGTAAAATACCATGACCATAGACACCTATTTATAACTATACAAGAATCTCTCACAATCATCGATTAAACTTGATCTCCAAGTAATCCTCGTAACTATAGGATTTGACTTGGTCAGCAAATAATTAAATTTAGATTTTTGTTAGAATCAGATACTAATTACAGAATTCAAGGAAACTGTGAATCTAGATGGATTCGTCTCTTTGAGATACGTTATTTTTATATATTATATGTTAGATTCTAACTTTAGGATTGGGAGAAATTATTTTTTCTTTGCGGTTGATATTTAAATCTGAATTTAATTTAGATTTTGTTTTTCTTGTCCTCCAAGTAAATGAATGTTTTCTTTTCTTTTTGATTCCCTATTGTAGATCTAATTGCTACTTGATTGATTCTTCTAGAATATGGGGTTTTTCCTAAAAATTCACTAAAAATACCTAAGTAGCAATTAAATATATACAAAAACTAAGATAAATGGGGATATAAAAATGATATAAAATATGTTAATCAGGTATTGGGGTCATTCTTCAAGAGGTTAACATAGCGCATCGATGTAACCACAGGTGTCAATTCTCATATGCCCCTCCAAGGGCTTGGATGATTGCAATGCCATTAGTGGAGGCGGTCAATCATCTATCCAATGTGGTTTGACATCCTCAGACTATCAAGAATCATGAAGAGCACTTTAATTACTTCGTTGACCATGAAATGGGGTGAGCGCCAGCCACAACTCTAGTGGTGATGGAGGCCAAACTCATGGAGAATATATAAATACAATTTGAAGCCTTGGCTTAGAAGAATGAGTTAGAGGGCACCAGAGCATTATGCCCATACCTAACAAAGCGGAACAAATTACCTTATCCACCAAAGCTCAAGCCACTGACATGTTCTTAATTAAAACAATGCAGGTGCACAACCAAGTTATAGTATAGAAAAATGTTGAACCCACGAGGAATGAGTGCATTAGAAAAATCCTTAAAATAGTTTTTGAAATATGGAAGGGGAGAGAGAGAGAGTAGGGTGTGGTTTGGGTAAAGTTTGTTGCAAATAAAAAGGCCAAAAACAAGAAGAGAGAATGAAAGAAAGAGAAGAGAAGAAATAAGAAAAATCAAAACGAGAATAAAACTCAAAATAAGAAGCAAATAAAAAAGTAGAGGAAATGAATAGAATAAACTAGGAATCTAGGATTGAATTCACTAGGTTAGTCCTTTTTGAATTTAAGAGCTACTCTCTTTTAGTTCTCATATTACTTAGAATTCCTAATCATAGATTATCAAGTTATTCAAAACAAGCATAACTTATCAAAATATATTCAAGTAATATTACCACTTATGAATAGAAAAAAACAAGTAGATAGTAATTCTACAATTGAAAAAGCATAAACTATCAAACTATTTAAGATAAGTATAGCCTATCATATTCTTTTTCTACCAATTAGTTCTCTAGTTGATTATCCTAAGCATGATCATTTAAGCACAAAAAGAGTGTAATTCAAAAACTAAAAAAAAATTTAAACTAGTTTCCTCTGACTAAAGGATTCCACTAATTTTCTGCCATCCCAGCTAATACACGAAGGATAGCTATTTCATCGAAGAAGGAGGCTCAGATCGAAGCCCTGGGAAGTTCTAGCTAAAATACTCGAACTTTGAGCAAGTTATGCGGCATGTTAACACTAAACCTCTGACTGCAAGTCCCCAGCAACTAACACCTTTTCAGGTTCCACATCAATGAACATCAAGAAACTCCACATGGAGTACAAATCAAAATGCTCCCATCACAACTCACACTATTCTCATCACAGCTGGGAATGGCAACAGGATTCTAAGGGTCAGGTTAACATGACAACTCTGACTGAGAATCGTAACCAGTTACATTAAACCTAGTTCTAGTCCAAATAAGACTCACAAGGGTTTACACGAGCCCTAAATCGAGCACAGTTCATTATGTTAATGATACAACTCTAACAAATCTGAGCCAACCCACCACGAGACTCTTCAAGATGGATCGGATGTTAGCTAAATTTGACACCCCCCAGTTAAGTTTAGTTAGCCCCTAATCTAAATACTGAAGCAGATGGCAAAACAACTCAAGAAAAGTCATCTCTACGACAAAGGAAACTTCATTGATCAATCAATCGGATATTTACAAGCAAAAGATGATCAAGACATCAGTAGAAATGCAAAAGAGCAAAACCAAGACTAAGAGGCCCGCATGGTCTATTTCCCTGTTGCTGGAGCAAGCACGTATGGCCTCATCCTTCTCTTCTCTTCCAGTTTAGTCTTAAAGAGCTCTTCTTCCTTAGCCTATGCCTGCCATTGTAGTTCTTCAACAAAAGGTACTGAAATGCTTTCCAGCCTGACGTGAAGCTCCTAGACATGCTTCCCCTTTAGTGGCTTGCATCTCCCTAGCCTGTTTAAGGTCTCAATGAAGTCAACCTAACACGATATATGCATGGCTAATCATCAAATGGCTAGTCACCAAGTTTCTCTTAGATTCTAAGATTGTAGCCTGAATAGCTTTGAGAACCTTAATAGTCTTCAGTAGTGCCCCTAAGAATGCATATCAAAGACTACTATCAACGCCGCCTATCTCGCATTTATCAAGAGACATGAGAAAATATCTACTTCATCATGTTAACATGCATCTTTGATGAGATGACTTCCTGCAAAATGGCCTCTGACAACATCGCCCTGCGACGATGTGGAACATGATGACATAGCCATTAGATACCAATGGCGGATAGCAAATACATATCGTGCAAGTTTCGTGATAATGGACTCTAAGAGTCCTCTCATGGAGCCTTAAACATTAAGGTGCTCCAACAATGGAGGAAATCACACTCTAAGTAGATGGAGGCTACAGACCAAAAGTAGATGTCATGTTAGTAGTCACCTTAGATCTCATTCTAAAGTCCAATCAAGAACATAAGGAAAAATTTCTTTTCAAAGAGATTAGAAGAATGAGATCTTGAAACAAATCAATGCATGTCATGTTAATAACAAACCTCTGGTCATGAATAACTCTCTCATGATGGGCTGCTCCTTGCCAGGTCAACCTCATTCGTGATGAATCAAGAGGGAATTTAGCTCGTTGTGTTACAATCCACCTCCAATGAACGATGAGTCAGATGCTGCACAACTCTTACAAAATTGAGTTTTTATTGGTAGTTAAAATCCAACCAATTCTTGGTTAAAAGCTTAGACATCAGCCTCAAGTAGCTGAAGATTGGTCCATCACAAGAGATTACAGCCTAAAAGATGGATTCCATTCATCAGACAAGGACTTACATCAAAAGGGACATGGAAAATACACATGCAAAGAGCTAACGTCTATTCGTTCTTGCTAACATCCTTGGAAAACTTTTGCTCCCTCAAAGAACGTTTGCCAGGACCAAAAATAAAACTCCTTAGCTAAGCCTTAAGTCGCTCTGTGGTCTCGACTAGCTCATCATAAACTTCCTTGGAGAGCTTTAATGTTGTCTCCATTTGAAATATCTAGTCCTCCTGGCCACAATGGTCTAATGGAGCCTGTCACACTCATCCTCAGTTTGAGGCGTACTGCAAATGACGCATAGTGTCCACTAACAATAGATCCCTCTGAAGACCCCTATTCTCATCTTCGATTGTCAGTACTCGGTGGACTAGAATAACCTCCCACTGTGAGGTGCTGAGAGATGTGTCAAACCCGACCAGCCTCTCAGGGATGTGACAAAGATGACCCATGTAAAGGCCCCCAAAATATACTGAGGTAGGGCTTGAAAGGTACATAAAAATTGGGCGTGACCCGGCCGTTAGATGAAGGGTTGACCTCCTCAATTCTTATATACATTCCTATCTAAAGCATTATCAAACTACAAAATATAACAATAACTATGCGCAACACTCAGAATCTCAAGTTAGCAGGAAAATCCACAAAATACTAGAATAGCAAGAAAAGTTAAAGGGAACGATATTACACGATATAGTCTTAACATAGAGTTATAATATACATTATTACATGTCCAACTACTCAAAAGTACTACAAAAAGAAAGAGAACTAGATATATACATTCTTCAGCTTAAGCACTTGTGCTAGCTGTTCTTCACAAGGATCTGCAATCCCCTTGCCTTTAACTTAATCACTACCTGTAGATGAATGCAGAAACAATAGGACTGAGACTAAGGTTCAATAGGTAACCATAATAAACATCTCAAGTACAAATGTAAGGGGAAAATGAAAGGATAATATAGACAATTGAAATTAAAGCTAATTAATATCAACAATAAGCTATTAGTGCTCATAGTACAATCATTGATCAAAATGAAACATGTGAATATCAATAATGAAGAATCAAGCTCTAATATTCAGGATTTAAATTCCCAATTATGGTATTCATCAATAACAGCCATGCATGCCTTCAATAACACCCACTAGTGAGTTACCTTATACAGGGTAATGTCCCCTAGGATTTACTTTCATTTACAAAACATCGGTAAAATTTACTTCACACAGGACACTAATCCATGAATAAAGAGCATCAACAAACCAACAAACAAATGAATACTACCATTCACAATAATAGACTCATCGAAGCAAGATAACTTATCATAATATAACCATTCATGAAATTTAAATGACACAATACCAAAATGAATAAGCAACGGTATAGCAATATGTTGATGTCTAACAAATAGCGAGGGTTTAGGTAGGTTATAGAGTGTTGCAGGTCCCTCAATATTCTTTGGTGGCTGATTATTGTGCAGAGCATTCGATGCTACATGGGTCAAAGTTGGGTCCTCCGACGGTCAAGTCAGTATTGATCTTAAGTAAAGGTAATATGAGTATAGTAGATTTTAGAGCAGAAATTGCATATCCCTATGCAGTAGGCAATGCACTTATTTATAGTAGATTCTAAAGGATATTTCTGTAACTTTGACCTAGACGAAGCAGTTGGCTTGGTCAGTTGATACTTTATAGGTGTCAGCATTGGGCGATCTGAGTCATCCTCTCAGTTATTGTGGCAGCGACGAAAGGGCTACATTGCTAGCATGCTCTGATACGTCGTTATGACTCCAAGAGAGATGTAATGATGGCTTTGACTTTGCATTTAATGTTATGGTGGTTGGCTACCAGCAAAGGTTCAAGAAAGACCGCCTTTCGTCTCAGCTTTTCGAGGGGGCTGAGAAAAGATGCCTTTTGATTCAGTCACTCGGAATGAGGGTGCTTCCCAAATCGGTCCATTGAATGAAACTGCATGAAGTTGGTCTTGGCAAGAGGGTCCAAGTGAGGATGCTTTTCGATTCGGCCTTCATGAGGTCGGGTCGAATCGGTGTATAGTTAATTTGGGACACATGTCATTTTTTGGAATGGGATTAACACTTAGTCACATCTGTGATACAACACTAGCCCCATTCACTCAAACGTGGGCGATCGAGTCTGAGTGAAATTGACCTACCGCCTATTGGAATTTTGAGGCACATTAATGAGGGGTCATTGATGGGTCGCTGTTGATGCAACGTTCTAATTTCAGAGGAGATCATGGGTTGGCTGAAGAGGGGATTTTGCATTAGTTTTTGAGCTGTTGCCTTGAATTTCGGTCACCTCAAATTACTAGAGTCCTTTTAGCCATCCTTTGATAACCGAGTCAACTGTTAAGATCTTTCCACGTGCCCTCCTCTTTGTCTATATATACACTTGCTCTTCTAAGGGATTAGTTATACTTGCTCTCAAAACCCTAGAATTTTCTTAGCAATCCAAATGATTTTTGATCATCTCTATCATTTTCTTATGTGATCTTCTTGGACTTTGTTCGTCGCTATTCAGAATGAGGCTCAGATTAACCTACTCTGAAAATTTCACTCCAAGGTGTATTCAATGGTGCTTGAGACTGATTATGACAGATTTGACGTTCCCCAAATGTTCACCTTGTTGGTGCCGGAGAAGACTCATGCTGTGTATGATCATAGCGGCAACATCACTCTTGTGTATAACAAGCACTTGGAGTACGATTTACGCCTTCCACTTCTTCTTTCCTCTGCCGCACTTTTGAAGCTTTGGGTGTCTCACCATCACATATCAAATCGAACTCCATAGCTACACTGGTGGGGTTCATTGTTATCTACCATCGGGTGGGAGTTGAGCCGACTCTGAGGATTCTTGGCCATCTGATCAGTGTCAAGGTTGGCAAGACGGAGGGCCACTTCTTCCAAAACTTGGAAGGTTTCATGGTGGTCTCCAATCCTCCAGAGTCGAGCAAGGACTGAAAGGAGAAGTTCGCATGGGTCTTCAGGGTGGATGTGATTCTGGCTTAAGTTGGGTCTCAAATGAGGAGAAGCATGGGCTAGATAAGATTCAAGCTTATGTTAGGTCTCGTCAGAGCGAGAACGTATTTGACACTTTGGTCTTGCGGGTTGTTGACATCTCTTGGACTCCCCCAATTGAAGAGGATAAGGCTCGAGTGGCTGTATTGGCACTGTGGTGGGAGGAGCGTGAGGCGTCATAGGTGGGACCCCCAGCGAGACCCCAAAAGTGTCTTTGCTTAGACTTGTCCCCAAAGGAGGTCGAGGAGATTACGGCGAATGAGGCTGAGATCATGGCTCAGCTTGCTGGGCTAAATTCTACTATTGTTAAAGCAGAGCGATTTGAGAAGAAAAGGAGAATGAGGAAAGTGGGCAGCTGAGGCCCCTCTGGGAGTGTTGAGCCTTAATAAGACAAGGAGGGGGCCATGGTGGAGGCGAGTACTCCTCTTGCCCAGGAAGCTACAGAGGGTGGAGCTTCTACTGCCCCCGTCCAAGAGACTCATAGGACCGAGTCTACGGATGTCATCACTATCGATGATGAGTCCCCTACCAAAGCCAAAGGGGCCAATATTATTGCAGTCGAGCTCGAAGGGCTCCAAGCTCAAGTTGAGAAGGCAACAAGCACTACCGTACTTGCTGAATCGGCTCATCGACAAGGTAAAGAGCCGGCTACTGAGGAGGTGCCCCATGTTCAAGGAGATAGCTTTGGGTGGCCCTTCCCCCCATCGCATGGATGATCTCCCCTTTGGAGGTATGGGGTAGGATGATGCTGATGGGATCGCCTATGGTCAGACCTCGTTATGTTAAGGAGCCTTCGAAAGAGCACCGGTTTGTCTCTAGGCGGCACCTCGATAAAAGGGGGTTAGTCTTGGAGTCTAAGGTAGCTTAGGCTAGGGCTTTGGATCAATTCTCACTGCCTTGTTACGATAAAATCCTCTTGGCCATGCCAGAGTATAGCCTTCACCAGACCCTCAAGAGCTATATGCTTTAGGGGGCTTTAGTCGAGCAAGAGTTATATGCTTGATTTGAGGATGTACAGGACCTCCACTTTAAGCTCCAAGAAGAATTGTAAGCTCATAAGACAACTCGAGAGGTCGTCGACCAAAGGACAACTACTAAGAAGGATGTGTTGGCGACGTGGAAGAGAATCCAAGGTCAGCTAGAGTGGGAGGTTGAGATCCAGGATGACAAAATAAAGGGTTTGCTTAACTCAAATAGCCAGAAGTTGTCCCAAATTAAAAAGCTTCAAGAAGACCTCGAGCACGAGCTTTGTGAGTGAGATGAAACAATAAAGTAACTGAAGGATGAGATCAAGGTCGAGAGGTGGTAGAGTGTTGATGCCTCTGAGCTAGCTTGAGTGGCTCACCAAGATGCTCAGGGGCTGAGGGATCAACTGGAGGAGGAGGAGATCACTCATGAGAAGCTGAGGAAGGCATTGGAGCAACACTGTGAGTTGTCCCTTGTAGAGAGGCAGGAGAGGTAGTGTCGCCTCGATGATTTGGATTCTATAGATTATTGTTATCAGATCCTCGAGGAATATCGCCAGGGTACCCTTGGGAAGGTACAACTGGCGCTGGCACGTAAGGTTGGGTTCGACTACATGAGGGCACAACTTTCGATCGATCTCAAGCTTCATCTTGAGCGATTCTACTATCCTCCTCGAGTGGCTTACTGCCTTAGCACCCTCTAGGAGATCAAGTGAAGAGGAGGGGGGCTTGTGCTTGAAGTGGAGAATGGAGATGAGGGTGATGAAGAGGCAGCAGACGGGATGGGCAGAGACTCAAATTGTGACAGTTGGGCAAGCCAGCCCGAAGAGAGTGATCAATCTTTCTTGATTTTGATTTTCCTCTACCTCTTGACTTTCCTTTACTTGATTTCCCATATCTTGATTTTATTTTGTGGATTTTCCTCTTTCTCCTTCTTCTTATTTTTATTTATCTTTTTATTTTCTTCTAGTTTTATTTTTATTATCATCTTCCCGATTATTTTCTTCTTCTTTTTTTTGTTCTTATGACAAATCACTTTCTTTCTCCTCTCTTCCTCTACTTTTCTTTTATTTGCAAATAATCACACACTCTCTATATCTCTGCACTTTCACACCTCTTTATCCACACACATTTCTAGAATTTAATTTAGAACTTTTCCCACACACCTTTCCCGTTGGATCAATATTGTAATTATAGTATAACTTGATAGTTGTCTGCTTGTAACTTTCGTGCATGTTTATTATGCCAATATCAAGTTTTGGCGCCATTGTCGGGAAAGTGCTCGTAATTAGGATTTTTCTATTTTGGTTCTTTGATTTGTGTGTTTAATTGTGAAGAAACAAATTTGAAGAAGAAGATTAGGATTGAAAATTGAAGATTTGCTCGCAAATGTGAGTACTCTTTCTACTATTTTCAATTTAACTCTTTAGTTAGTTTTTCACAATAAGAGACAATTAGGAACTAGTAATAAAAAAATAAAAATCAAAATTCTCTCTTGTCAACCTTAATAAAATCCACCCTCCACTTGAATAACTACTAATAAGAAAATAAATCCAAACAAGAGATCTCTCTCACATTTGTTTGATGGTTGATCATAATTATCAAATAACAAGATTTTCTTTTTGCATCATTTTGTAGTTGCTTTAAATTCTTAGGGTTGCATTGCATATAGTTTGTAGGAATTCACCAAAGTGATTTAAGCATTTTGATTTGAGCACTCACTGGAAAATACTCTTAAGGGTAAAAATTCGCTAACCAAAATGAATTGAGGGATTTCTTCACTCTTTCCTTAACTCACAAATCACTAATTCCTCACTACACAAACCCAAGCCTTTTAAAACTCATTACAGATTGGCCCCTAAGGACTCGAGCTCATTAAGGAACAAGAAATTCTTAAGTAAACTAGTTTAAGTTTACTTAAATCCGTTGGTGTCTAAGGCAAAGTATAGGGGTTGCGTAAAGCATTCTGTAAGGAAAGATGTACTTAATTGGTCCTTGACTTCCCTCTATACTATCCTTACCTGGCTAACTAACCAAAGTAACTTCAATTTTTTCACTCAATGAGTTTTTAGTTAAGAGCTGGTCTAGTTGAATCTAGACTTAACCCTAGAATTAAGGGTGATTTTTTTCAAAATGGTAGCACTTGATTTGTTTAGTTAGGTTTTTCTTTTATCCTTCTCCTTTTTCCCACTAATCTTTCAGGTCTTCTAGTTTTTCTTAATAAAATTTTACTTAACTTTTTCCTAAATCTTTTCCCCTAGTTTTCTCTTTAGATATTTCGAAATACTTTTTACTTTAGCGTACACGAGTTTGGATTAGGGATGATGTCAATCGTTTAATCTGTATTGAACCAATTTTTGAGACTAAAGAAAAGGTAAATCCAATTGCGCCAATTCTTCAAGACATATGTTACCCAACTAGGAATACAATTCTGTCTTGTATTAGGCTTCCTAATGTTAATAGATCTATGTTTGAGCTTAGACCTTATTTCATAAACATGCTTCCAAAATTCTTAAGAAAGGAATCCAAAGATGTGTATATTTTTATAACGGAGTTTGAAAAAGTTTGTCTCATGATTAAGATTAGAGAGTTATTTGAGAATGTGATTAAACTTAGATTTATCTTATTTTCTTTTAAGGACAAAGCTAAGAAATTGTTTTATAGCTTACCCATAAATTCTATCTCAACCTAGGATAAATTTGATACTGTTTTCCTAAAGAAATTTTTCTCAATTTATAAAATGGAAAATCTTAGAAATAGCATTCAAATTTTAAAGATAGTCCTAGGGGAGCCATTTTGAAAGTATTTTGATAGTTTTAAGGATCTTCTTATCTAATGTCCTCACTATGGTCTAGAAAAGTGGCTATTACGCCAAATCATCTAATTACTTAAGAAAAGTATAATCTATCAAATTATCAACTAAGCAAAATTATTATTTATGAAATAATAAGCAACTATATAGTAAAATGTGATAAAAAGTGAGTAGTTAATAACACCTACTAGAAATTAACTAGTGGATTCAATTCTAGATGCCTAAGCTTCTCTACTTGTTTTTATCTCAATCTTTCTTGATTTCAATTTTCCTCTACCTCTTGACTTTTTCTTTTCTTGATTTTCTTGTCTGGATTTTCTTCTTTCTCCTTCTTCTTATTTCTATTTCCCTTTTTATTTCTTCTAGTTTTCTTCTTATTGTCGTCTTATTTGCCTCCTCCTTTTCCCCTTCTCCCCTCTTGTTATTACTTTTACTTTTGTGACAAATCAACTCTCTCTACATCTCTGCACTTTCATTTTATTTCACTCCTCTTTTTATCCACACACTTTTAAGATCAATTTTAGGATTTTCTAAACACACACCTTCTTCGTGGGTTTGACATCTTTTCTATACTACAACTTGATAATTGTTCTCTTGTAACTTTTATGCATGCTTATTATATCCCTATCAAGTTATGGTATAGAAAAATATCAATAAAGCTTAGAAATTCTTAGAAAGTTTGTCTGAAAAAACCATGTAATTTATATGTCAAGGGGATTTTATGAAGAAAAAATAGCAATGAAACTTTAGTATTCTTAGCAAGTTTGTATGAAAAAGTTATGCAGTGGGAACACTGTGATGAAAGACTTCTATCAGTTCCCCCAACCAAATCTAGTGATCTTTTTCTAAAGTAAAACATAGCATACAAAGTAAATATGGCTACAATCCTGCGTAGATTAGAAGTCCTTGAAACTAAGAAACGAGCCCTAGCTCAAATCAACTAAGTTCCTACCCTAGGATGTTATACATGTCTTTCCCCTTTTAGGAAACTATCAACCACTAGGTGAACTAAACATTGCAATCGAACGTCCTGGAAATGATCCATTTTCTCCAACCTACAATTCGGGTTGGAAAAATCATTCAAATTTGTATGAAATCAGGGAAATTTCTTCAGAACTTAAAACTTCACTTCCACTTCAATCCAACAATTTTCTAGAGAAAACATAGTTCCATTTAATGCACTGAATAATTTTCAACAATCCAATTTGCCTGATCCAAACCAACCTCCTCCTCATTAATCATTAAATTTGATTCCTCCAAATTTTAATCATGAGATATGTTTGAATATCTTAGAAAAGAGTTTAGAAGTCATGATCAAAACTTCTACACAGACTACCAATATGTTGACTCATTCATCCAACACTCTGAATTTCTTCATGCAGACAACTAATGAAATACTCAATTCCAACACTAAAGCCATAGCTACGTTAGAAACCCAACTTAGTCAAATAACTAGTGCCGTGTGCAAAAGAGAGAAGGGAAAATTTTTCAGTCAACTTGTTGCAAACCCTAAGGACATTGGATCAAGTTCAACCTACCCAGCTCATGTGAATGCAATCCATTCACTACGGTTAGGAAAGCAAGTCGATAATCAAGTTAGAATACCTCCAAATTAAACTCTTGAACATGAACAAACTCTCTCTCTCCTTCTGATAACTCTGTTCAACAATCACCCTCTTTAGATGACAAAGAACCTGAAACTGAACCTAAATTCAATTTTGACAGGTTTAAACCCGTTGCTTCCTTTCCAAATAAACTCAGGCTTAGGAAAAACTCTCTCCAAGTAGAAAAAAATACTAGAAAATTTTAAGTAGGTTAAGGACAACTTTCCTATCTTATATGCAATTGAACAAATCCCCTTTTATGCAAAATTTTTGAAGGATTTGAGCACTAAGAAAAGAACCACTAATACTTTCAAGAAACTATTTCTAGCTGTCAATATCAGTGACATGCTCTCAAAACCTACACTTTTGAAACATAAGGATCCTGGTTATCCTATTCTTTCATGTGTTATAGGAATGACCTTCATTGATAAGGTACTTCTAGACGTAGGAACTAGGCTGAATCTTCTTCCCTATTCTGTCTGTCAACAACTAGGGGTAGGTAAATTGAAGCTAACTAGATGTATCCTCCAGTTATCTGATAGATCCATCAAAATTCTCATGAGAGAGATAGAGAATGTTTTTATTAAGGTAGGGGAGATCATTTTTTATTGACTTCATAGTCTTAGAAACACAGCCCATTTTAATCATAAAGGATAGATTTCAGTCATTCTAGAAAGACCTTTTTAGCCACTTTAAATGCTATGATCAACTGTAAAATTAGTCAAATAAAATTAGCATTTGGAAAAATTACTATAGATCTCAATATCTTCAATTTAGGGAATTAGCCAAGTGATCCATCAAATAAACCCCTAGAAGTGAACTTTATTCAGGAAACAACAAATAAAGAGTTAGAAGAAGAATGTGAATCAAGCCCGAGTTTTAAGGAGATCTTTGGTGATGAGCTCAAGATACTAGAGGAGTTTGAATCAAAACTAGTCTTTAAGAAAAAAAGCATTGAGTCAAATACATGTTTCACTGATCTCAGCTTTGATGAACTCTTTGCTGATAAGCTTAGGTTCCCAGAAGATATAGAATAATTAGTCTATCACGTCTCAACCATGAACCTTGAGTTTGAGAAAATTTTTAAAGAAGAGTTGGTTGTCTTAGGACAAACTTTCACTCATATGGAACCTGAGTTCAAATTTGAGACTAACATTCTGATTGATCAATACTAGAAACTCAAAATGCATACCTGCCTTCAAATGCTGCAAAAATCATTAAAAACTTCTGAATGTATAAAATTTAACCACGTCAAAGAGTTTATTATTTTAGACTTCTTTTAAAATCTGAGGCAGAATTTTTAGGCAATAAGATAGGAATTTATGTAAAGTGTGAGTTTTTCATTTTTTTACCCTAAACATTTAGGATAAAGGCTTTGTTGTTGTTGTGAGTGTTTCATTTTCAATCTTTTATTCTACATTGTTACTCTTTGTCTCATAATAATAAGAAACATAAAAAGACTTTATCCTTCTCTCCATTGAGAATTTCTTGTTCTTCTGAAAGAAAAAGAGGAAAAAAAGAAAAAATTTTGAAAAAAATGAAAATGATGGGGAAAAAAGAAGAAGAAGAAGAAGAAAAAATGAAAAAAGAAGGGAAAAAGAAAATTTTGGCAACATCCTCCTTATACCAAAAGTAACTACAGATTTTTATTATTATTCTAGGTCGACCGAGGAAATATATGTACTTTATTTTCTATCTGCTTTACTTTGTACATCATATAGTTGACATTGAGGAAAACGTAAAACTTAGGTGTGGGGTTGGGACCAGTCATCTTTTCTCTTTATTTCATCCATTTTATCTTCTTTTCTTTCAAAAGAGAAATTATCACTTACCAACTTGATAAAGTCAATTAGTAATTGATTTACTTAACAAATGCTTTTTAAACTCTCTAGTTCTTAGTTAGTTTTATACTCAAGTTGACCGTTTATGATAACTCTAAATAAATTTCTTAAGAAATAATTTTTAAAATAGTAGTATACTTCACTATAGTCCAACTTAGACTTTTAATTAAAATAATAAAATTTATATCTGTATTTTAATACTTAATAACATAAGCCCAATTGAATTAGGATCCATTGGCCCAAAACTCACTACATGGCACTTAGAAAGTCTGATAAAGTACAACAAAAGCACCAAGGA
>JBAKGM010036970.1:0-18988 GCA_037177215.1 Asparagus racemosus
TAGCCATCTCCATCTCGAACTTGAAATTCTCTTTTTGCTTGGCCATAGCCTCTTCAAGCATCTTAGCCACTTGTTCTACACTGATCATGAATGCCTCACGGGGTTGTCCCTCACTGGAAATTGTATTATTAGAAGTAATTACAGAGCCAGTGTCTGACACTTCGTCATCCGAGGGTAACCCCCTCTGCACTTTGCCATAGTTATGTCATCTAATAGTCTCGGACCGCAACTGAGTCATTCGTTGAGATACCTCAGGAATGGCACGTGTCGATGTCCCTTTGCTAGTCATGTTGATGGTGACTCTTGGCAATTCATCACCTTGAGACACCGATCTTCTTCCGCGGAAGCACCTCGACCTGAGCTTTGGCATTTCAGTGCCAAGCCTATCAAAGACCGACCCCTTCTCTAGAGCTGTGTTGGTGCAATTGCACTCTGACAACACTACCCTGATCAGCTTGGAACACAGATAATATGTGTTCAACTCTGAGGAACTCCTTTTTTGAGATTTACTCGTACCCCCAGAATGATAGTATAACTCCTCGGCATGAATGCCGCAGCAACCCATCGTGTGTTGGTATGACTTCTCAGGTATAAGGTCATCGTCGTCAGACGAAAACGTTTCCTTCTGAGGGTGAACCATGTTATCAAAGCTTTCAAAAGAGACTCGTCTCAATGTTTGCCCTTGCGGGTGTGAAGTTTCGACGGGCTCTTGAACCTCAATTCGCAGCCTGGTGGGAGCAGCTACAGGAATCTTCCTGTCGTGGTGGAGGTGGATGCGACCCCCAATACTGTGAATTGCCCGGGACCTCTTCAACGGGCCTAAATGTTTCTTAACCGGAATTTTACCTCGATCATCGTGCAATGGACTGAGGCACTCTAATGCTATTTTCTTGCTTCGGGATAAACCTGTGAGATTGGTCGAAGCGGGAATAGGGTTAGACAGAGATTTGGATGTGATCGCCGGAGGTGGCTGGTCCTTAGTTGACGTTTCTATCCTTGTCCGAATCGTTGTCTCAGATTTCGGCCAATAAACTTGGCGCATCTTTGGTGGCTTCTTGGCCACTTCTTCTTCCTTCAATATTCAGGCCTCTTGAACTAGAGCTCGTGCGTGCGCAAGTAGTGCGCAACACTTTTGGATGCGCTCCTCGAGCATCGAACGGTTGCATCTGACATGGGCCCATTCACTTGTTGATGGCTTGGAGAAGCTACCAACCATCTGTTGTTGAGGCCTTTGACCTCTTCTAAACTTGAGATCCATCTCATAATGGATCCTGTCAGCTCATTCTAGGGCCTTAGCAAACTGACGTGCCAGGCATTAGCGTTGCCTCTGGCGGGCTCTCTTTGAGAGAGTCGGCACGCCATCGGCAGTCATCCCCTGCACAGAGGAGTTCAGATCTGTAGATCCGGCCATCTTAGATGCCAGAAGGACACTGCTTATTGCGACTATGGTAGCAGTGGGGTTGGGATCCTCGCCTTGAGATTTCAGATTTGAGGACCAGTGAATCTTCCTTGCAGCGGAGATCTTCCTAGATTTGTGGGGGGAGGATGATCTAGACAAGGATGATAGATCGGGATTGCAATCCGTGGTTGTGACACGGCGATCTCATTAGCGAGATCATTGGCTCTCACTGTGCTTGTTCGCAGGAAAAGTCGGGTTGATTTTCATTGATGAACTCATTACAGCTTTATGCGTTGCAATGAATTCAAAAAGTTATCTTTTTATAAGACTTGATTACAATGAAAATCAAAAGAAGAAAATTTACAACTTTTTCCTGAAACAAACATAGGATCCTATTTATCAGAATCATGTTTGCGTGTGATCTTTGCCTATGCCAGGGTTTATCCATGGACCGTCGTGTGATATGATTCTGTGTAATATCTACGCGATCAAGGGGATTGTTTCACAATGGAAATAATCGCCAAAGTGAGTGAAATTGACCAAGCGAAATCACCACTCTTCTCAGGATCAAAACAAAGTTTGATCTGGAGGGGTCGTGCATAGATGTGATCCTTAGATCTCTCGAACTTCTTCGCTTTATGCTAATGGGTTTGCCAAAATCTCAGATCTTGCGTTCAGAACTAAGCGTGGATCACTGTTGAATCTAGTAGAGCCTCTCCTTCTCATCAAAAGTCTAGATCTTGAATAATGAGACCCCCTTGTACTTATATGGAAAAAGCAGGTCAGATCTACGCCTAGCCACTTTTTGGTGTCTAGGCCTTGGCCGAGCCACCAAGAGGTGGCTCGGTTTGGGTCGAGCCACCAAGAGGTGGCTCAGCCATCGAGCCACCCAAGTGGCTTTTTCCTATCATTTTCTGAGTCCGATCTGGTTCTTTCTCGTCAACGTCCGCTAATCTGAAGCTTCTTAGTTGCGATGCGTTGCTTCGCTAACGCTTTGCTAACTTGCACGCCTCGCCGATTCACTTCATGCATTTCATCAACTCGCTTTATGCATTTGCATCGTGGTTACTCGTTATTACGTCATCAACGGTTGTTCGTTGCATCGTCGGATGGCTCGCCAATCGTCAACTCATTGTCACAAGTCATGCTCGGGGACTTATAGGCAATTTTCAACGCCTACACTACTGCCAAAGCATAAGGATAAAGCTTCATTTATTTATCTCCTTGGTAGATTGACGTTGTATTTTCTTCAAAAGAGCAATACTACGTCTAAAAGATGAATTGCCTTTCTTAGACTTTAGCATATTGGACTTCCCTAATGTTTTCTTAATATAGTTTTTCTGTGAGGGTCCTAACATCCATTTGCTTCTATCTCTAAACGATTTGAGACCAAGGATGTAGGAACCATTTCCAAAATCTTTCATTGTAAAATAATTCGATAACCATATTTTCACACTACATAATATTCCAACATCATTCCCAACGAGTTAGATACCATCTACATATAGTACTAGGAATGTAATTGCACTCCCACTAACCTTCTTGTATATACATGCCTCATCTATGTTTCGAATAAAACCAAAAGATTTGATAGCTTCATCAAATCTTAAATGCCAACTTCTTGAAGCTTGCTTAAGGCCATAAATGGATCTTTTTAACTAACAACTTTATTTTCCTCACATTTAGGAATGAATCCTTTAGGTTGTTCTGTATAGATATCTTCCTCAAGATAACCATTTAGGAATATTGTTTTGACATCCATTTGCTAAATTTCACAATCATGGTATGTAGCTATTGCTAATAAAAATCTAATGGACTTTAGCACAACTACCGATTAAAAGTTTCCTCATAATCAATTCTTTTCTTTTGATTATAGACTTTTCCTCCTCGTCTAGGTTTATAGGTCTTCACCTTACAATCAATGCATCCATTTCCATCCTATAGGCCTGATGCCTTCAGGTGGATCAACTAAAGTCTAGCTGTTATTAGCATACATAGAATCCATTTCTGATTTCATAACAATTATCCATTTATCAGAATCAACATCATCCATTACTTTCTTATAGTTATAAGGATCTGTCTCTGTACTTTTAGAGATCATTTTGAAGTGCTCTCCAAGGTGTGTAAATCTTGAGAGTGGTTGAACCGTTGGACTACTCTTTCTAGAGGGTTGTGCCTCACTAGTGTCACTAGATTTGGTTCATGGTGCACTTCTTGTGGATGATCCACATAAGGTTATAACACTTCTTCTAAGACTACTCTCTCTTTATCACCATTATTGAGAGCAAATTCCTTTTTAAGAAAGTTAGCATTTTTGCTTACTAAGACCCTTTTAAGAAAGTTCGCATCTTCTGAAATTGTTTCTTTTCGATATCCTACAAACAAACACTTCTCTGACCTTGATTCTAATTTGTCCATATTTTGTTTTCTTACATAAATTGGACATCCCTAAGGTTTCAAGTGCCTTAAACTTGGCCTTTTACCCATCCATAACTCATAAGGAGTTTTAGGGACAGATTTTGGTGGGATTCTATTGAGAAGATAAATTGCAATCACTAATGTAAATTTCCAAAATGCTAATGGCAAATTAACATGACTCATTATGGAACACACCTTGTTTTCAATGTTTCTTGTTTCAGATACACCATTAATTTGTGGTGTATCAGGAGGAGTTAATTATGAGACAATCCCTTTGTCCTTTAAGTGGTCCTTAAACTCATCTGAAAGGTATTCCCTTCGTCAATCATATCGACGAGGTTTGACATATTTACCAAATTATTTTTTAACTTATGTTTGGAATTCCATGAACTTTTCAGAAGTTTTAGATTAGTTTTTCATTTAGTAGATATATTTATAGCGAGAGTGATCATCAGTAAATGTGAAAAAAAATAAGAAACTCCTCTTGTTATGTGATTAATAGGACCACATAAATTACTATGTATTAAAATGTAAAATACCATCACAACTAACACCTTTTTCGACAAAAGGTAATTATGTCATCTTTCCTTGTAAGCAAGGTTCGCAGATGGGATAAGATTCAGCCTTCAGAGAATCTGAAGGTCCATCTTTAACCAATCTATTAATTCTATCAATCCATATATGTCTCAATATTAGATGCCAAAGATATGTAGGATTAACATCTTCTTCTCTCTTCATTTTAAGAGATAAAATATCAGTAGATGTTTGACTTTCATTCTCAATATTACTTATGTCATTGCTCATAGTATTTAAAAAATATAAACCATCGAACTCAAAACCACTACTAGTAAACTTTTTGTTCAATTGGATAGTCACTTTATTATTAACTAAAATAGAATAATAAAGTTTTGCTACTTTAGAAACAGAAATAAGATTTTGATGAATACTAGGAACATAAAGACAATCTTTCAAAACTAAAGTCCTATTTCTAGGCAATGACAAAGTAAAAGTTCCAATTGAAATAGCTGTGACTATCACTTCTGATCTCATCTTGAGAATGTTCTCCCCTTCATTTCACCTTTTGGTCTCCTGAAAACCATGCAACAACTTACAAACATGAGTCGTCGTACCAGAATCAATACACCAAGAGTCAATAGGCCCAATAGTTAAGCTGGTTTCTATAATGAACATTTCACACATACCTTCTTAAGGTTTATCTTTCTTTATTGCGGCTAGGTATGTCTTACAATTTCTTTTCTAGTGACATTTCTTTTCACAGTGAAAACATGCATCTATGGATTTGTCTTCTTCTAGTTCTGACCTTTTGGTCTAGCAATGCTCTTGTTATTTGGGAAGGGCTTTTCTTTTCCTTTCTTCTTCCAAATCTTACCCTTAGGCTTGAAAGTTTTGCTTTTAGAAACCTAACAGTGGGCTTATTTTGTTTATGAGATCCTCTACAACTCTCAACATATTGAGTAGCTCAGACATGGTAACATCCATCTTATTCATGTTACAGTTTATAGTGAAGTGGTTATATGATTGTGGAAGTGATGCTAAGAACATATCATTCTTAGTGGCACCATCAAAATCTGCCCTAAGAGTCTCCAATTCCTTGAGATAAGTCATCATCTTGATGACGTGCTCTCTAATTGAAGAACCTTAAACCATCTTGGTATTCATGACATGTTCCACGATAGAGTTTCTTAAAACCCTATTTTGATCTCCAAACATTTCTTTTTAATTCAACAACATATCAGTAGCTAAGTTCATTGATTTGTGTTGCAATTGAAAAACATTAAAAATCGAAGCTAAAATATAGCATTTAGCAAGAGAATCATCATCTCACCCTTTCTTAAGTTCTAGATCATCAATATGGGCATTTGATGCCTCCGACATTGGTTCAGTGAGAACAAAGTTGATTTTTTCAGCAATGAGATTAATATCCAGATTCCTTAGCAGGTTAGTGTAATTTGGCCTAGTCAAATTGTTGTCATCAAGTATCTTTGACAAAGGGTTGAAACTGTCATGATGTTTGCATGAATATTTCATGGTAAAAATAATAAGAATTGTGTGTAGATTATTTAATAGGATTTTCCATATAATGTTACCACACTATTTTCCAATTTAAATAGTTCCCACATAACCACAAAAATAGGAAACATGATACTATGTTTCTATCATGTTAGATGCATATTAGATAACATAATTAGAGTGAATAGTAGCTATTCATTATGCATCATATCATATATCCAAATATATAATTCTGAATTATTCTTTAGCCTCTAATAAAGTAGTTTGCTATTGTTTCAGTCCAACCTATATTATTAGTTAAGTGTATACCATCACTTAAGTCTAATTATATGTACATGTGAACGTAACTCATTTTAGAGCCGTACTCCCACTAACTACATACTACTTATCTCAACAAGAAGTAAACGAAATAATTAAATAACAAAATTAATGTCCAGTCATTTTAGACTCAAAATAAAAATTAAATTATTTAATTATTTATTTACCAGTTATGGAAGGCCATAAATTTGCATAACCATTTACTACTCTCTTTCACACTTAATATTTTAATAAAATGAGGGAGGATCAAATCCACATGTGTGTATTGTGTGTGTGTGTATCTATCCATCTATCAGTTAGTATCTTATAAGATTGCAGACCGTAAATAATTATTACATCAAATATAATAAAATATTTAATTATTTCAGTTTATGCAGGAATATTATTCATTTGTGGTCTAAACTACAATTTCACAAACTACAGGGGTGTTTCTAAAAAATAGAATTCATAGAATTGTACTTTGGTGTAAACTGCAATTTAGAAACTATATGGATTTTATTGTAAACTGAAAAAAATTGAAAACAATTTTATATCTATACTTTGAAAAATATAATATGCAAAGGGCTAAGCGGAAAAAGACATAACAATAAATAATGTCTTACACATCACAAATACTGAGGATTATGAGTCACATGCATAAAAGGGTCAACCATTTATTAAGAGTTAATAAAAACATTATCTAAAGTAGTACCATCCAAATAGTGTTCGGGCTAGCAGTCTGACCTCTCATATGTAAGAGGGAGGTCCATAGGTTGAACCTTGGACATGTCAATTAAAAACCTTTTTTATTTTATTTAAACTCTCCCATTGAGAAACTTCTAAAATAGAGTTATAACCAACACGATTATACCAAATTCTAGATTAGACAGATCAAAATTAACCAATCAATCATGCTTATCTAACAGATTAAAATCAATACACCATATTGTTTGTGTAGTAATATGCGCAGATCAGATTGAAAACAAAATATGCATGATGAATGAGCGAAGCTAGATGATCATAAATAATTAATGATTTTTTTCACTACTCAAAATAATCCAATAAGAGAGATAAATTGTCACAATTATATTAATCGGATTAATATGACTATCAACAGATCAAGGCATGAATAGATCTAATATACAACAAGTATGTCAATCTATTTGAGAAAAATAAACATGCGAAAAATAATAATCACATATCATGTTAATCAAATTAATCATGATTAGAAACAATGAAAAACTACATAATCTATATGTAATCATGCTTTGATACCATAGAAAGGAAATTAAATTTATATGTAGTATCATATGATATACAGATCGTGTAATTTTCATAAGCAATGACATAAGTAATATGCTCTCAGAGAGTTTTTTTGGTGAAAAGAAAAGAGCATGTGTAACTTTTCGTATCTTTTCTCAGATATAAGTTTCATTTTATGGGGAGCATATTTGTGAGATCTTATAGGGGTTCTTTCTCATAGTTATCAGATTTAAACTCATCTAAAATATCTCTAAAGATTTTATCTTTATCTCATAAGATCTTAAACCTCAACTACTATATGTCTTGAGATTTTACATATAACTTTGATTTAAACTGATAATTGCAAATATACCCATCAACATATATGCAAAGCAACACTAGAGAAAATATGTATCTGCAAATGAATCTCTTTCAAGCACTTCTTTTCTAATAGGTCCTTCGACTTGTTTCGGGCCTTTTGTAATTGCAATTAACTCAGATTACAATTTGAAAGATAAAAATGAAGCTAAGAAAAATTTATATTTCCTATGGTTCTTTTCTGTGTGCTGCTGGAGCGTGAATCTTGTACTCTGTTGATGAACCAACTAAGACGATAGAGCTTCTACTGATTGTGGATTGCTTGGAAGCTAACACAGTCTTCTCTTAGCAATATCTCTCGAGGAGCTCACATATGCGTCTGTAGTTGTTTTTTTGAACCCCTTAGCATGAATGATCACCTCTCCTTTTATAGGCTAAAAGAGAGAGTTAATAACCCCTTTAATTGTGGATTAAGTGGTCATTAAAGTAGGAGATAATGGGGGGAGGGTGGTTATCCCTTGAAAATAGCTTTGAAACAGCCATCAGGCGGACTTCATGACCTTGGTGGGGTCCGCTAAAAGTGTGGGCGAAGGTCGCTACAGTTGCGGGCGGGGGTCATCACGAACGTGGATGCGCTTTCTTCAGAAGTGGATGACTCAGCCCACTTGAGCGGATGTGGGTGGATTTCATCAATGAACCTTGCTATTGGGCTCGAATTTAACATAGAATTCGGCTTTTGACAAGGCTCGCTTAAGCGACCTTCGCAGCAGTCCATTGTGGACTTGACTTTGGGCTTGTTCGAAGTGTTTAGCCCATGGGTGTTCACTTCTTAGATCCAAGCTTATCATCGGCCTTAGTGAAAATATATTTTGATCGCCTACAAGACCCCGTCAAAGTTTTCAAGATCCTGCATTCAAGCTTGTAACAGAGATTGAAATACTTTGGGTAATTAGCCAGAGGTGTACTGTTCAACGTGGCTCGAGTTGTCTTGATTTGGTAAAACTTGTCTTCATCTGCCTACTTGTTGCGAGAGGTGTACTGTTAAACATAGCTTCCTTGGTTGCAGTCTTGTATTGAAGGTTTGATGATGCTTGTGCTTGTTGAAATCCATGCTTGGAATGAAACTAACCTTCTTTGATGTTGGGACGATGTTGGAGAAATCAGTGAAGTTTAGCTAATTTTAAGTGTGAGCGAAGGTTGCTCATTTCTGGCTTACTGAGCGAAGCTCATTAATTGGTGATGTTCACTAGTTGGCAAAGCTCGATGCATTTTGAGCTGCCATTGGCGAAGTTCGTTGTCAGGCAACGCTTGCTGGCTTAGCGAAGTTTATTCTGATTCACCTCTAGATTTGTGGCTTGATTTGTGGCTAAGATCTCTCATGAAATGCGCTACGGATTTGACCGAGTTTTAAGCTAAGTCATAGCCTCTTTGTGTCCTATCCAATCAAATCTCGGAAGATGCGATTGCCTCGGGAGTTAAGATTTGAAATAGGCTACAAATAATAGCCGTCTTCATCCATTCTCATTGCTCCTTCCATCTTCTTCTTCTTCTTCTCCATCTCTGCGCCAACGTCACATAGACCAGAGATGCTCCTCAATAGAGGAGCTGAAATCAAAATACTCAACAGGAGTTAGCCCAAGTTCAAGGCAATCAAGCGGATGAACTCTGCATACTCCGCCACTTGGCGGAGTTGTTGTTGGCCGAGAAAGAGATGCTCTAGGGGATCATCTGTGATCAGTCAACAGCTTAGCACAAACTGGACTATGATCGGGATACATAGAGCCTCGAGTGCTGTTCTCTTCATAAAGCCGTTCGGTGACTGAGATGGTGCTTGAAAAAAGACCCTTGTGTCTTCATGAGAGAAGACTCCGACTGTAATTAGGTGTCACAAAAGTGAACCTAGATCATAATTAGACGTCGTGTGGCTGACTCAGGCCCAACGTCGATTTTTGACTATAGGAAGTGCTTCTTCCTCTTGGCATGATTTAGTCCCGTGCAAGAGGGGTACTTTGGTACTGATATGACTCAATTTGCAACAACGGGAGCACTTCCTACCTCCCAATGTTGTGTGGCTGAGGGTACAAGAGTTTTATCTTGGTGTAGCTCGTGTATGCTCCTTAGCCATCACACTACCCATATCTTATGAATATAGGGCAGTAACAAATAGCAACAAATACCCATCATCCTTGTAATTGGATAGTTTAAGTGTTGCCTTGTAACAAGATCTTCGATCAATAAAAATAAACTTTTTTCTAGCTAAAATTGACCATCTCTTGTGTAACTGATCTGCACGTACTTTGCTTCTGTAGTGAGTTTGAACTCTGAATGGAGTCATTGCTTTTGGAAGCAAGGCTTAGGCTTCCTTGTGTTGGTGAGAGTTAGTTTTGAAGTCTGCCAAATGAAATCTGAACAGATTGAGTTGTAGTTTTCTCAATTTTCAGACTTAGTGAATTTTTGCCAAGTTATTTTGGCGACGTTCAGTTTGTGGGGTCTCGAACAAACTAAGTTGTGATTTTCTCAATTTAGAGACTTAGTGAAATTCACTATGACGTTTTTGACATGGTTCGCCCGAATGCTTATTGAGTTGAGTGAGGTTCGCTTACTTGGAGAACCGTTGTCTTGGGTGAAGCTCAGTAAGTTGGCTTAGGCAAAGTTCGGCCCCAAAGCATAAGATTCAGGTTTGCAGTTGTGGCGAAACTCATTAGGAATGAGATTTCTAGCGAAGTTCGAAGCTGAAATCGATAGCGGGGTTTGAGGCGAGATCTTTGGCGAAGCTTGGTAGCAAGATCTTCGGTGGAGTTCGGTAGTAGGATCTTCAGCAGATCTATCTTTAGCGAAATACTCAGTGAAGTTCGGGGTGAGAAATCTTTAGCGAAGTCTAGGGATTTTAGCCTATAAATAGGCTATTTTGCCTCCTTCTTCTCCACTTTGATTTCAAAAAATGTTCATTTCCTTCAGAGCTCCAGTTCTTTTCAAGAATCCTTACCAGCTTTCCTCAATGGCTCCACATTGTGCAATTTCTAGAGGGAGAGGCTCTATGCAAGGAGCTCCTCGTCGGCGGAAGGATGATGAAATGCCGGCACAGTTGGAATTCGCCATGGGTAAGTATCTTGCCTGCACTTATAAACCCATCAAATGGCGATCTTTGAATCAACCTTAATCATAGCCCATTGGGCTTTGGATGACGCCTTGTAGTGTCTAAGGACTTGATCCGCTGTTAAAGGGAGATCTTTATGACCACTTGTGGTGTTCTCCGATGAGCTTTTGTCGTTCGTAGTGAAGTTCTGTTAGCGACTATTAATGGCGCTTGTTGAAGTGAGCTTTGTTCTTCGGGCAGAGCTCGTTAACCCTTTGGGCTTCTGCAGTGGACTTCATTGAGGTAGAGTTCATTGCTTGGTTTTGAGCGACCTTCGCTAGAGTGGGGCTTGCTAATTTGAGTGCCCCTCGCTGGGGTGAAATTCGCCTGACTTAGTTGGATGAGTTTCGCTAACTTAAATATATGGATGAAGTTCGTAGTCTTTTGCTGGACTTTGCTTCATCTTATCAGTGTTTGGTCTAATTTGATCTTCGTATGCTAACTCATTTCTTTTATCTTTATCTTTGTGCAGTTGCTTATTCGAGAGCCCCTGTGGATCGTCTTAACCATTTTGGGCATGATGGAACACATGACCCTAAAGTGGTACACGTTTTCGATGGGAATGTTCCTTTGTTCTTGGAATACAGTAGCTAGGGGAGGATGGAAACCATTCATGTGGGTTTTATTAGAGCTCTACGGGAGATAATCATAGATGCCAAGTTCTTAATTCCTGATGAGGACGTGTCGGTGAAGCCACAATTCCTCTTTGGAGATAGTGTTCCTAGTGGAAAATCTCTTTTCAACTGGGAAGAGGAGTACTGGTACTATGGCCAAGGAGATTGTCAGTTTGCTTTGCTGCCGATAGAGCGACAAGTCTCCTTCATGTACTTGCAGCGTCTTGCTGTGCCTCTTTTTATGTGCTATAATCTCATGAACAGGGAGGATAGCATTAAGATAGGTTCTCTGAAGCATGGAGGTGGCTTTCATCATGAGGGACTTTACAGGATTAACATCATCAGGCTGCGTCCAGGTTTCGTAAGTGGGGACGTACCGGTCAATAAAATCCCAATGATTCCAAACACTTTTGGGAAAGAACTTGTCAAGAATGATGCTCAGTATCCCGAGGCAAACGCTATGTTTCCCGGTTGGATCAAATCAGCGGATACCTAATGGTGGACTCATTTGGTTGATTTCGCTCTTGAAACCTTTGCGGATAGGTTACATGAGATGGGGCTATATTCCATAGTGACGGCTTCCATGTATGGTGCTGAGATTTGCGCGCCTATCCTGTATAGCATCTTGGAGCTATATAACTGTGATAGCAACACCTTCTTCACTTCGATGGGAGAAATTAGGATAGCTCTCCATGAGATGTCAGAGATGTCTCGTTTACTAATAGGAAATTGCCCATAAGAGGAAATTTTCCCCACAAATGAAGAGTTGAGTCCTCCAAACCATGTTGCCTAGGTGACGGAGGTATTCTGAGAGTTGGTGTGCCATTTTCTCATCTACCAAAAGGTTACTGGGAATGCTGGACATGATTTCACTATGCCTCGTATTCCTTGGAGGACTATTTGTTTCCTCACATCAGTAAAAAGGATAAGGGTGTAAGTTAAATTCCTCTGGCTGAGGCTAAGGATGTCGAAACTCGTATCTTCGATGATGGTGGTGTACTTCAAACTACAGACTCGGATGTGTGTGGGTTCCATGCTGGTGAAAAGTTTGAAAGCTTCCATCATCAAGCGAGGGAACCGATATCTGAGCGGGCATTACTCGCAGACTTCTTTTCCATTTGGTTGAAGGGGTGTGTTGTCCCTTCTCGGCCAAAGGGTCGTATCTGCATCCTGCCGTGTTGCTAGCTTGTGGGTATAGTTTAGTTCTTTTACCTGCGATGGTGAGCTGTATTCATCATGGCCTGAGGGAGTTGGCCACTAAATATCTGAAGTAGGAGGAAAAGTGTCTGAGATATCAAGTGCCTAATCCCCGGGTGGAGCTACCATATATGTACTTAGTGATATGGTTCACCCAGCATTGCCCTCAGTTGATGTCAGGTGCTATGCTAGGTGGAGTAAATGTTGCTTTGCTCCAAAGGTTCGAACGCTCCAAGTGGTTCGCCAAATATCTTGCTAGGATTTGTAGAGTTCTCCAGTACAAGGATAATTATCATCTTTATTATTGCTTTCTTTTGATTGATGGAGTTAATCCCAGTGATGAATTTGAAGATGGTGTGAGCAGCGAGGGATTCACTTGTTTGCCTAGCGGGTGTTTCAATTGGTTGGTGAACATTCGACCGGGTTACCTTGTCACTAGATTGAACACAACAGAGTTCTATATCAAGCCATACTTGCCGTGCTAATTTGCTCACCAGTTTCGGTACTATTAGCTATACATTGGGAATCTTAATCTTGGATTGGTACGTTCAGGTTGTGTGGTCAACGGCGCTCACGCTTGGTATCACTTTGTCGCTAGGGCTACTGGATATAAGTTTTTGCTTCCTCATCATACGCCTAACTGTTACATGATATTAGGGTTTTGCAAGTGGTACATCAAAGTCATTATACCTCACCCCAAGTTTCATACTAACAAATCTCGCTTGTTTGGACTCGGCGATATTGAGAATCTTCCCAGAGGGGTAAAAAGACTCGAGTTCCCAGAATCCATGACTTCTTAGAAGAGGGTATGCCAGATGACGATTTGGAAGTACCCACTAAACAGGTTGCTCCTCTGGTAGAGGTTAACGAGCCACCAGCGCCTCCAAGACAGGTTGGGATCAACATCCGAAAATCAACTGAACCAGTGGTTCACCAGGAAGTACCCGCTAAAGGACAAGGCAAGGGAAAGAGACCTTTATAAGCGGTGTTTGGTATCTTTTGAACCTACTATTGGGTCGGGAGTCTCTCCTGCAATTAGGGAAGAGCCTCCGGTAGTCCCCGTTCAAGAGCCTAGAGTCAACTCTTCAGGTAATTTCTCTCTTCGTATGCTGGATATTTTTGAAGTATCTTTAATTAATTTGCTTCTCATGTGTAGAGAAAAAACCTATTTCTCTGTATGATGACGAGGATCCAATGAGCCCCGGCCATGATGATACTGATGCCTGCCTAGCGGAGCCTAATGACGGGGCTGATATTAGTGGTTACGCGCCAGGTACTTTCTTCAATTCTTTCATGATGGCTTTATTTTAATTACTGACATTTTGTTTGTGTGCTAGATGATGAATTGGACTTCGGGGTCTTGCGCGATGCACTGTTAGCGTCCTTCCTCATGAGTGGTCATTTTGAATCAGCGATCGAGTTTGAAGGTGCCTCTAGTACCTTACAGCCTGTACCCGCTGTTGAGACACTCGAAACTCCTAGTTTGGCTCTAGCTTCATCAGCGTGGCGAAGGCTAATCATTCATGGATCATCTAAAGATGATGATATCATCCGGTCTCTCCCATGCCTGCAGAAGTTAGGGAGAAGCTACCACCGAGTTCTGAATCCTGTCCGGGTGAAAGTTCGAGTGTGCTTGTAGTTGCTCTTGATGAACCGTGGGTTTCTTCCACAGGTGTTTTATGCTGTGCCCATGGAAATATCGACGACTACAGCTATGGTTGTGAGAACTGCCGTCTCGTCTACTATGGCAATGACATCTGCCGTGTCTCCTACTATATGGAAACTCTTGGCCACACTCGCTCCATATTCAATATTGGGCAATGAACAGGTGCAAGCCTTGCTGTCTACTTCTCTTACCACCGCCGATGCCATAGTGGTTTCCACTGGAGCGAATCCTTCCGGTTATGTGGAAATTCCTCGATCTCCTGACCTCAAAGACTTGGTGGAAATGGAGATAAAGATCTTGACGGAGAGTCTAATGAGCTTATTCAACCGAAATGTTGCACTCACCTTGAAGTCTCAAAGGGAGTTATCGACCCACACTCTCAAGTTGCTAAGGGACCAGCTGGATGTCTTAGTGTCGGTTGCTGGTCCTACTTGTACTGAACCTTTCAAGACAACACTTGATAAAGATGAGTCATGTTGTCGGGAATTACAAACTCTTCGCATGGCTGATCTTGAGGGCATCGCCGAACTTGAATTCTGTCACTTGATGGAGACTCATCACAAGGCCACTGAATCCGCTCTAGCAGAAATGGAGCAAATTGACGTGAAGGTTTAAAGTCTGAATGACAGCATCACTTCCACTGAAGGTTATTAGATGGAGCTCCAGAATGCTATCTAGGAGCAGGATGCGGTGATTTGATGAGGCCAAGGCGACCATTGCTGTAGCCCAAACACGTCTGAAAGAAGCTCAACTTCAAAGGGCGGAGCTTGTGTCTGACCAGTCTATTTTCAACAAGAAACTAGATTCTCAAGTTACTAAGCTTTAGCCTGAAACAAAGAGGCTTTCTACTGTCAGGCTGCAGGTTGCTCCTATTGATCCTCAGATCTTGAAAGAGAGGGCTCAGATGAGTGTTCATGATGTCAGGGATTCTCAGATGGCTGAGTGTGTTATGTGGATACACACTTTTTATCCGCTCTCCGTGTAGAACTCTTTTGTAACCATTTTAGTTCTTTAAATAAATAAAATAACTTTTTGTCTCCTTAAAGATGAATGTGTGATAGAGGTGTAGTGTTAACATATCGTAGTGATATCTTAGTCGGAGAGGAAAATGTTGGGATCAAACTGATAGAGGTGTGGTGTTAACGTAACATTTTGATCAGACTGACACTGTTTAGAGGTGTATTGTTAACATAACAGTGTAGGGATATTTGACAGAGCTGTAGTGTTAATGTGCCAAGTAGGGTGACCGATAGAGGTGTTATGTTAACCAGCCGGTTCAAAAGAAGTCCAAAGGACGACTACCGTTTAGAAGTATGATGTTAACTTAATGGTAGAAAATCGATGGAAGTGTAATGTTAACTAATCAATTTTTGAAATAAGCAAACTGACAGAGGTGTAATGTTAATCAGTCAATTTTGCTAAGATTGGTTGACAGAGGTGTAGTGTTAACGTGATGATGAAATGGCCTGACAGAGGTGTAATGTTAATTGGTAAGATCATTTAAGATGAGAAATTGTTCAGATGTGTAGTGTTAACATGATGATTTGATCAAATTAAAACTGTTCAAAGGTGTAATGTTAACATTTCAGTAGGGGGTATATTTGAAGTTGACACTGTTTAGAGGTGTATTGTTAGCATTAAATGATGATGTGTTTGGAATTGACACTATTCAGAGGTGTATTGTTAACATGACAGTGATGGTATGTCCGGAGTTGATACTGTTCAGAGGTGTATAATTAATATGATAATGATGCTATGTTCAGAGCAAAGCAGATATGTGGTGTTAACTTGATACCTCTCTGAGGATTTTGATTGGGTTTTGGATCAGGAAGACCAATATTTCTGGTTCAGAGGTGGCAACTTAAACATGACCAGGATTTCTATGGGGATATAAGATTGGCTAGGATCAAGGGTAGTATTTCTTGAGAAATTTTCCATTGATCGATGCCATGAGCCTATTGCCACTTTGGTCAATTAGGCGATATGCTCCATTTGAGTAAACTGTCTCTACTACAAATGGACCTTAACATTGAGGTTGGAATTTACCTTTAGTCTTGTGCGTCATGACCATGGGTCGAGAAACAGCTAAGACCAAGTCGCCCTCTTTGAAAGATCATTCTCTGACTCTTCTGTTGAAGGCCTTCGAAATCAATGATTGGTAGATCTTGATTCTTTGCTGAGCTTGAAGTCTCAGTTCATCTAGTGTTTCGAGTTCTTGGAGGCACTTTTGATGATGTTCTTCGGTTGTCATCTTCTCAGTAATGGTGATTCTTAACAACGGAACATGAATTTCGAGGGGGATCACAGCTTCGCATCCGTAGACCAAGGAAAATGGTGTTGAACCGGTGGGAGTGCAGACTAATATTCAATAAGCCCATAAACACTCTGTAAGTTTCTCGTCCCAATCTCGTTTGTTGGAAGTGACGACCTTCTTCAGAAGTTTGATGATGGTTTTGTTAAAAGCTTCAGCTAGACCATTAGCAGTTAGATTATATAGTGTAGAAGCCACATCTTGAATTCTAAACTTATTATAGAATTTGAAGAACGGTCAACTGATGAATTGCGAACCATTCTCGTGAATGATTCATCTAGCAACGCTGAATCGATAAATCACATGATGTCTCGAGAATTTGATCACTTGAGATGTTTTGACTTCTCTGTGGGGAATAGCTTTGGTCCATTTGGAGAAGTAATCTATAATGGCCAGGATAAATCGATGACCTTAGCGGACGATGGACTGATTGGCCTGATGATGTCCATGCCCCAAGCTTCGAATGGCCATGAGGCAGCCGTCAGATGTAATTCTTTCAGAGGTTGATGTAGGAAGTTAGCGTGGATTTGACACGCATGACAAAAATAAAACTAAGGAAAATTTATATTTCATGGGGTTCTTTTCTGTATGTCGGTGGAGCATGAATCTTATACTCCATTGATGAACCGACTAAGATGATAAATCTTCTACTGATTATGTATTGCTTGGAAGCTAACACGGTCTTCTCTTAGCAATATCTGTCGAGGAGCTCACAGATGCGTTTGTAGTTATTATTTTTCTGAACCCCTTATAATGAATGATCTCCTCTCCTTTTATGCCTCTTTAATTGTGGATTAAGTGGCCATTAAAATAGGAGATAATAGGGGGCGGTTATCCCCTGAAAATAGCTCCAAAATGGCTATCAGGTGGACTTTGTGACCTTGGTGAGGTCCGCTAAAGGCATAGGTGAAGGTCGCTGTAGTTGTGGGTGGGGGTTGTCACGAACGTGAATGCACCTTCTTCGGAAGTGGATGACTCAGTCCACTTGAGCGGATGTGGGTCAATTTCGTCAAGTAACCTCACTATTGGGCTCGAATTTAACCCAGAATTCGGCTCTTGGCGGGATTCGCTTAAGCGACCTTCACTACAGTCTATTGTGGGCTTAACTTTGGGCCTGTTCGAAGTGTTTAGCCCATGGGTGTTCACTTCTTAGATCCAAGCTAATCATCAGCTTTAGTAAAAATATATTTTGACCGCCTACACGGCTATTATCTTTTTTCTAATATAAGTTATAGAGTTAAATTTATATAATTGTTGTCACTCTTATAACTTATATTTAATTCTATATTATATTGGACTCAATATATTCAACTAATATATTATTTGTATATTTGATAAAATCTTTTATTAAATCATACAGCCGGCTTGGTTTAACATAGTCTAATATAATAATTAGAATAACTTATAATAACAATACTCTTCATAAGATTAAACATGGATTCCATGTTAAGAATAACACATCTCATATAATATTTATGTAACCCAACAAACCCATGTATAGTCTTTTGTTAGACATTAATGGTTGGCTATATCAGGTTTAAGGACCACTTTACAAGCATCTCTCTTGTTTCCTTGGCAATAATATTTATTAAGAAGACTTGTTACTAATCTAGTTCAACATATATACTTACTTATATATGCCCACATGTTCCCTTACTAATTCATTATATTACAAATGATTGAGACCAGCCATCTCATAAATATGGTAGTGTAACACACGTTAGCCTCCAAGTGAAATGCCCATCTAAGAACTATTGAGATTAAGTCTTCAGAAAACGTTGCCTCGATCTGTATGATTCACCAATCATAACTAGGTTTCTTTAATCAAAATATTAGGCAATATATTATTGTACCCATAAAATAATCATGCACATGTAAGAATAAATCATAAATTATTCATTCATGAAACAAAATAAATAAATAAATAGGCTTTGTAGGGTGTCGAACAAATATTTGTAAAAAGCTGCACAAATTCCCAAAGCAATGTGGTACCTGTGTCTTGAAAAGGCATTGTGACAAAAGACACCCCGATTTGGAAGGCAAAACCACAAGCTAATCTCAAAGCATCATAGGTATGTAGGCGTTAAAAATTGCCTATAAGACCCTGAACTTGAATTATGACGGGGAGTTGACGATTGACGACCTATCTGACAAATGCAATGGTGAACCATTGATGCCCCACGACCATTGATACCCTACGCAGAGTTTTTCAGCAGTCCCGCTATCCGGTTAGCCGGCGGGGGGTCAAGTGGGTAGCGGCCCCCTTGTGGGTCCGGGGCAGCGCCCGGGAAGATTTTTTTCCTAGACTTGCAGAAAGTCATTGACGATGTAATCGCGACACTTATTGTGAACGACATCA